>WNWK01000138.1:162500-245000 GCA_009830355.1 Cherax destructor
CACCCCATGTACCACCCCGTGTACCACCAGATCACCGTACATCACCCCGTGTACCACCCTGTGTCTCACCAGATCACCGTGCACCACCCCGTGTACCACCAGAGCATCGTGCACTACCCCGTGTACCACCAGAGCACCGTGCACCACCCCATGTACCACCAGAGCATCGTGCACAACCCCATGTAGTACCAGAGCATCGTGCACCATCCCGTGCACCACCAGAGCATGTGCACCACCCCGTGTACCACCAGAGCACCGTGAACCACCCCGTGTACCACCAGAGCACCGTGCACCACCCCATGTACCACCAGAGCATCGTGCACAACCCCATGTAGTACCAGAGCATCGTGCACCATCCCGTGCACCACCAGAGCATGTGCACCACCCCGTGTACCACCAGAGCACCGTGAACCACCCCGTGTACCACCAGAGCACCGTGCACCACCAGTTTACCACCAGAGCACCGTGCACCACCCGTGTACCACCAGAACACCGTTCAGGCCCCTGTGTACCACCAGATCACCGTGCACCACCCGGTGTACCACCAGATCACCGTTCACCGTTCACCACCCCGTGTACCACCAGATCACCGTGCACCATCCTGTGTACCACAAGAGCACTGTGCACCACCCCGTGTACCACAGCACACCGTGGAGGCCCCTGTATACTTACAGAACACCGTGCAGGCCCCCATGTACCACCAGAGCACCGTGGAGGCCCAGAGCACCACCAGAACTCCGTGCAGGCCACCGGGTACCACCAGAACACCGTGCAGGCTTCCGTGTACCACCAGAGCCTCGTGCAGGCCCCCGTGTACCACCAGAGAACCGTGCAGGCCAAGAGTTCTTTGCAGGCCACTGGGTACCACCAGAACACCGTGCAGGACACCGTGTACCACCAGAGCACCGTGCAGGCCACCGGGTACTACCAGAGCACATCGGAAGCCCCATGTACCACCAGAGCACATCGGAAGCTCCCGTGTGCCACCAGAGCACATCGAAGCCCCGTGCACTCGCCAAGCACAGGATTTCAAAAAGTTTCCAAGCCTAGGGCTTCACTCATGCAGGAGTGAGGCGCACAAAAACCCCACTTGACTGGCCCGAGAGCTTACATGGTAGACGCTGAAGTCCTGTTGCGTGGTCAGTGCAGGAAAGACGGGCGCACCAGACCACTCTATTATCTTCAATTTACTCCCTTCACATGACTTCCTCTGTGTCTTCATCATGTCGCAGGTCCTGCCTCGGCCCCTCTGCTTGTGATCTCCATTATGAAGTTTACATCTAATTCAGGGGCACGGTTGATTATTTCTGCTTTCAGGCAAGAGCCGCCGTGTTGTTAGTGGGTGTTGGCCTAGCGCCTGGATTCTCTGTAGCCATCTTGTGAAGGTGAAATGTTCTCGAATGGTCGCTAAGATTCTCTGTCTCTGTCTGTCTGTCTGTCTGTCTGTCTGTCTTCTCTCTCTCCCCCCTCTCTCTCTCTCTCTCTCTCTATCTCTCTCTCTCTCTCTCTGTGGAAGCATTTCTTAACAATTAGATTGGTAGACTGGTAGAGTGCTGGAGTGGTAGACTCGTAGAGTGATAGACTGGTAGAGTTGAAGAGGACGTAGGATGAGCTGGGAATCACTGGAAAATTTATATATTCCTAAGACAAGTAAAACACTCAAGAGTGACACAGCGAAGATAATCTCTGGTCTTGCAACGAAAATCTTGTCTTGATACAAGCCAGAACTCAAAGGTACTGTCGAGTGTGTCACTGTGTGTTGCTTGTTTTGTTTGACTAACCACCGGTAATTGAATGGGACACCGTTATGCTAAAACACACACACACACACAAACAAACAAATAAACACACAAACACTCCATTTTTCCCATCTTTACTTTATTAATCTGGTGAGTATACGCATTCTTCACTTACCCGAAAGATTTTTAACGCCCCACCTTAATGACCTGTCAAATTTTGATGAGATACTAGCCAAGCCATTAGAATGATCCAAGATAATAAAAATTAAATGCCTAGATTTAAACACATTATCCAGATTAGGAGTGGAGTGTCACGCTCGCTCCTCCGTTCACCTGAATCTCTCATGAAAGACTCAGATTACTCATGCTAGCAAGACCCACATGTTTGGCAGTAGGAGCCTTGCAACGCTTCTTGTCCTATCCGTCTCCTCCTCCTCCTTCTCCTCCTCTCTGGTGCATTCAACTAAGTTTCGGCATGCAGAAGAGTCCTTCATCTATACAACGTTTCACCCAAAACTAGGTTTTATATGTACTCTCAAACGCCTGGTGTTGGGCGAAACATTTTTCAGGTAAAAGATTCCACATCTGTTTGTTTTTCTTAACTGTCGACATATTGCCGATGTTTCCACGAACATTTCTACGGCTTGGTCGGGAGTCTGCTTGTTAGACTTTAAGTCTATATACTACAGTGGGTCATTAAGGCATAAAAGGAACATATTTAATGCCCGACATAAAGATTTCAATCAGTTCTGAGGGGTATATAGTTCTCGGGGAGTATATACCCTAATCGACTCACGGAGAGAATGTAGGTTTGAATCTTGTTATTGTGGGATAGAGGAAGGATTATGAAGACTTTATATAGGATTCATAACACAAACGTCAGTATTAGAGGATCACTCACACCACTGAGTCCAACCGGAATGTAAGTGGTGTTTGTGTCGTGCTCAGCCATAGCCTGTGATAAAAACCATCGTCAGGTGTACCTGGAGTATATACCAAGAGTGTTCTGGGGGTCAACGCCCCCGCGGCCCGGACCATGACTAGGTGAAGTACCACGACAAATAAATATTTCTGGGTACGATACCATGGATTGATGTAAGGGCATCTATCTCTCTCTCTCTCTCTCTCTCTCTCTCTCCCTCCAGCCTGCCCTACTCCACCTGGGCAAGCTTGGTTGCCCAGGGCAATCACATAATTTTTGTCAACTATGTATATCGTGGCGGAGCATCAAAGGTGCTGATAGAATTAACATGTTGGGTCTCGTCATTGTTGTTTTTGTACGATACTTTTTAAGGAGGATTTTCCTTAAATTTGTATGTCAGATTCAAAGTAAAATATATCAAGAAGGTTATTATAATATGGCAGAACCCATGTATTCTTGGTTGAATATGGTTTCTTGTCCTTTCTAAGATTGTATAATATATTTCTAGAAATAATAAAAGATATATCAATTTTTTTTTTATATCACATTTTCCAGCCAAAACAGCATCATCCTCCTGGATCATTCATCAGCCTTTCCACAAGCTCTTAAATACATGACATCTTTCCACAAGCTCTTAAATACATGACATCTTTCCACAAGCTCTTAAATACATGACATATTTCCACAAGCTCTCAAATACATGACATCTTTCCACAAGCTCTTAAATCCATGACATCTTTCCACAAGCTCTTAAATACATGACATCTTTCCACAAGCTCTTAAATACATGACATCTTTCCACAAGCTCTTAAATACATGACATCTTTCCACAAGCTCTTATATACATGACATCTTTCTACAAATTTGGCAAAAACGTTAAACAGTTATTGAAGGTTAAAAGAATGATTCATTAACAAGGTCATGAACATGTATCCATCACTATTAGATGACAGAGGATCGAGTCTCGAGAATTTCCTTAGAAGTTTGAAATCTTTTCCTAACCATCATCAAAGTAGACATCATGACTCACCGTGTTCTCAAGAACACGGAGAGAACACAGAACATTTAACTCTGTCATGATGTGAAGAATAACAGTGTACTTAAGAGCAGATATTTGTAGGTTTTCTCTATACTTTGATTTTAAATTCCTGGTTTCTTATAATAATTAAAATGTCTAAAATTGGCAGCACTTACTAAGAAGGTTTTATCAGTGCAAAACTCTTGCATATTTTCCCGGTGATTTTCTCATGAGGGTAATAAAGTTTTCTCAGCGAATATATGAGGATTATGACATCCATGTTCCTATTTTTAGAAAGTGTCTTTAATATTCACTTGTCGAGACTATTGAATTTTTAAGTGATGGAGATTTTAGCCCTCGGTAGGGCGGTCACCTGGAGAGGTTAGTGAAGGCCACAACTGCAGCTTAAGTTGCTCCAGTGTTATATTCCTGTCAACCATGGACTTGCTTGATACAACTTTCTCAGACTTTTGAAAATCAATTGGGTGTTTAAAATCTCTCACATGAATAAACAGAGCATTAGAATCATGTCCAGTTCTAATGCTATATTTATGTTGTTTTAATCTTAGTTCAAGACTTTTACCAGTTTGACCGTAATAAACTTTATCGCATATTTTACATGGAATCTTATAGACACATCCGTCAACATTTTGGGGGGAATTTTTTATCAAAAGTGTTTTTACTGTATCAAGATTTTTAAATACAACTTTGATACTAAAAGTCTTAAGAAGGGAAGGCATATCAACCAAGTTTTCATGGTAAGGGAGAACCAACATATTTTTGGTTCAATAAGGTTGGTTGTCTCTTTTTGGACTGTAAAAAGTATTTCTAGCTATTTTAAAGAATTTATCAATTACGTTTCTTGGGTATTTTAGATCATTAGCTATTTCATAAATTTTGGAGATTTCTTCATCTATGAACTCTGGACTATAAATACGTAAAGCTCTCAAAAACATTGATGAGAAAACCGACAGTTTAACTCTATCTTGATGTGAAGAATAATAGTGTATAGGAACAGTTATTTGTAGGTTTTCTGTAAATTTTAATTTGAAATCATTGTTACCCTTAATAATTAAAACATCTAGGAAAGGCAATGAGTTATTTACTTCAAACTGGGGAAATGAGACCCATTGCTGTTGGTAACACTTTTCGCCGGCTCGTTGCCAAAGCAGCAGTAAGAAACATTCGCCTAGAAGCTGCCAGTTTACTCCAGCCACTCCAACTGGGCTTTGGGGTCTCTCAAGGCAGTGAAGCCACAGCTCATGCGGCAAGGGCCTACATCAGGGACTTACCAGAAGACAAGGCCGCAGTCAAACTTGACTTTAGAAATGTCTTTAATATGGTGAAAAGAGATGTGGTCTTGCCAACCGTTTGGGATCGGTTCCTCACTTCAGCTGACTACAGCAAACCCTCAATTCTTTTGTTTGGCGAACATGAAATTCCCTCATCAGAGGGTGTTCACCAGGGTGACCCACTCGCTCCACTTTTCTTCTGCTTGGCAGTAAGAGAACTAACTTCCAGCCTGCGCAGCAAGCTCAACATCTGGTACCTGGATGATAGCACTATAGCAGGTACTGAAAAGTCCCTGCTAGAGGACCTAAAACTGGTGAAGACACAGGGAGAAGCATTGGGACTCATCCTCAATCCGTCCAAGTGTGAAATCATCACAACGAACCAGGAAATAATCAGTGCTGTGCGAACAATCCTCCCTGAAGTCTCTACTACCACTCCAGCCAAGAGTACCCTCTTTGGAGCACTGCTGGGTAATCAGGCCATCGACACAGTCCTCAAGGACAAACCGAATGACCTGAAGAAAATGGAGGAGAGAATAAGAAATTCGATGCCCATGATGCCTGTATCTCCTCACAAGGTGTCTTATTCTGCAAAGATTCACTTATTTCCTGAGGTGCGCACCCTCTTTTGACAACCCAACACTCAACGAATATGGCTCACTACTGAGATCAATCTTTAATAAGGCACTGAATCTGTCACTGGAAGATCAGCAATGGGATCAGGCAACCCTCCCAGTGCGACTGGGAGGTATAAAGGTGTGCAGAGCAATGCAGGTAGCTTTACCTGCATTTCTGTCTTCATGTTTGGCTTCCAGTGGACTAGTGAAGGAGATTGTCCCCGAACGCTTGAGAGGTGCGGTAGGAGCTCAAGACCCCAGGTTCATTGAAGCAGCCGTGGGGTGGAACACCCTTGCAGACTCCTCCAGTAGACCAGCTCCTTCCAAAGAGCACAAACTGTCCCACTGGGACAAACCGATAATGGAAAAAATCGAAAAAATCGCTAACACAATGCTCACCAACGCTTCAGGAAAGGACAAATCTCGTCTCCTAGAAGTGAAGGCGCCGCATTCAGATTTCCTTCTAGCTGTTCCCATTTCGTCTCTGGACACTCGAATCGACCCACAGGCCATTCAGATTGGTGTTGCTCTTTGCCTAGCCGCCCCCATACTCACCGAACATAGGCAGGACGACGGCTGATCAATTCGGACTTCATGGTCTCGTGTGTCACACGTCAGAAGGGAAGTATGCTAGACATGAGAAGGTCAATGACATCATAAAAAGAAGCCTCGCCACAGCCCGTTGCCCAGCTCAACGGAAACCCCAAGTACAAAGGTCTGGCGGAAGTCAAAAGCATCCTGATGGAGCCTCTATGCTACCCTGGAAGGATGGTAAGCAGATTGCCTGGGATTACACCTCTGCCGCCACATTGGCAAACACCTACTTGCCTCAATCCGAAGCTGAAGAGGGTTGAGCTGCCAGCTTCAGTGAGACCCAGGAGACCCGCAAATATGAAGGCATTTCCCCTTGCTATAACTTCATCCCAATAGGGTCGGAGACCCTTGGAGCATGGGGCAAGTGTGCTCTAAAGTTCCTCAAAGAGCTAGGTAAAAAACTCCTCATAGAAACCAAGGATCACAGGGCGGCCAGCTTTCCCTTTCAGAGACTCAGTGTTGCGATCCAGAGGGGAAATGCCTGCAGCATTCTGGGCACGCGGCTCGCCGCCGGGGAGCTGGACGAGGTATTCGAGATGTAGCTCTGAGTTGTTATCTATGTTGTTCTACTCCCTATTGCATTGTTGTCAATGTAGTTTTTCTTTAAATAAAGTCTACATAAAATATTGAATATAGGGGGTGGTAGGAGAAGAGAATATTCAAACAGCTCCGAGAAGAACCTTGAGTTTTCCCTGAATGTAAGTTTATACTTTTCTCTGAGGATGAGGGTCCCCAGCACAGTTCCAGAGGTGGTACCTCTCGCGCTCTCTCTCTCTATATATATAAACAAATATATATATATATATATATAATAATATAAATATATATATATATATATATATATATATATATATATTTGTGTGTGTGTGTGTGTGTGTGTGTGTGTACTTACCTAGTTGTACTCACCTAGTTGTGGTTGCAGGGTTCGAGTCATAGCTCCTCTTCACTGGCCGCTACTGGGTCACTCTCCCTGCGCCATGAGCTTTATCATACCTCTTCTTAAAGCTATGTATGGAGCCTGCCTCCACTACATCACTTCCTAAACTATTCCACTTCCCGACCACTCTGTGACTGAAGAAATACTTCCTAACATCTCTGTGATTCATCTGAGTCTTTAACTTCCAACTGTGTCCCCTTGTTGCTGTGTCCCATCTCTGGAACATTCTGTCTCTGTCCACTTTGTCAATTCCTCTCAGTATCTTATATGTTGTTATCATGTCCCCCCTATCTCTCCTGTCCTCCAGTGTCGTCAGGTCGATTTCCCTTAACCTCTCCTCGTAGGACATACCCATTAGCTCCGGGACTAGTCTTGTTGCAAACCTTTGCACTTTCTCAAGCTTCTTCACGTGCTTGGCTAGGTGTGGGTTCCAAACTGGTGCTGCATACTCCAGTATGGGCCTAACGTAAACAGTGTACAGGGTCCTGAACGATTCTTTATTAGTGTGTGTGTGTGTGTGTGTGTGTGTGTGTGTGTGTGTGTGTGTGTGTGTGTGTGTGTGTGTGTGTGTGTGTGTGTATGTATTTAAGTGTGTGTATGGATGTGTATTTGTTCTCTAATAAAACACACATTACAAACCATAATATCTTATATTAGGTATGACCGCCGTGAGACAAAGAAGACACAAAAAATCCCTTATGTGACTAGTTCTTTTTCCAGCTCACGCTGTTATGTCATCCGGAATTAATGTTGCACATTCCGTGTTCCACCCACGTGTGTTTTTATACCTTTACTGGACCAGTTCACACGCCATAGAAAACGTAATCCAGTAGCACAACCTCATCACTTCTCTCTGTCATTGTAGATATCAATCAAGATGAACTCCTGTTAGCTTTCGTGGGTCCTGGTTCCTAAGTCTTTGCTGTATCCATATTCCTTAGCCCTGATCGTTCATAGGATACATACGTGGTGCACAATAAACCAGCCATTTAAGCAATCAGTCTCTCTCTTTTGTGGCTTCAGGTTCATTATGGAAAGCTGTGTTCCAAATTAAATATAATATTAATTTTAAAATTTTCTTTAGATTGTGACCTATGTTGAAGGTACCGAGTAATCAGCAATCATACAATGGGACTCTTATTATTATTATTATTATTATTATTATTATTATTATTATTATTAGTAGTAGTAGTAGTAGTAGTAGTAGTAGTAGTAGTAGTAGTAGTGGAGTATACATGGAGAGGGTTTCGGGGTCAACGCTACCACGGTTTGCAGCCTGTCCAGATCCCTTTGTAGTTCTGCTGGTCCTCGTCCGATTGAATTCTTCTTCACAACTTCACATCATTTGCAAACAGGGACACTTCGGAGTCTATTACTTCCGTCATGTGTGTGGGTGGGTGTGTGTGTGTATGTGAGTATGTGTGTTTGTGTACTCACCTAGCTGTGGTTGCAGGGGTCGAGGCATAGCTCCTGGCCCCGCCTCTTCACTGGCCGCTACTGGGTCACTCTCCCTGCGCCATGAGCTTTATCATACCTCTTCTTAAAGCTATGAATGGATCCTGCCTCCACTACATCACTTACCAAGCTATTCCACTTCCTGACAACTCTCTGACTGAAAAAATACTTCCTAACATCCCTGTGATTCATCTGAGTCTTCAACTTCCAACTGTGTCCCCTTGTTGCTGTCCCATCTCTGGAACATTCTGTCTCTGTGCACCTTGTCAATTCCTCTCAGTATTTTATATGTCGTTATCATGTCCCCCCATCTCTCCTGTCCTCCAGTGTCGTCAGGTGTGTGTGTGTGTGTGTGTGTGTGTGTGTGTGTGTGTGTGTGTGTACTCACCTATATGTGGTTGCAGGGGTCGAGTCATAGCTCCCGGCCCCGCCTCTTCACTGGTCGATGATAATTCACTCTCTCCCTGCTACATAAGCTTTATCATACCTCTTCTTAAAGCTATGTATGGAACTTGCTTCCACTACTTCACTCTCCAGATTATTCCACTTCCTGACAACTCTAAGGCTAAAGAAATACTTCCTAACATCCCTATGACTCACCTGGGTTTTCAGCTTCCAATTGTGGCCCCTTGTTCCTGTATCCCATCTTTGTAACATTCGAGTCCTGTCCACCTTGTCAATTCCTCTTAGTATTTTATACGTTGTTATCATGTCCCTCCTATCCCCTAGTGTCATCAGGTTGAGTTCCCTTAACCTCTCCTCATAAGACATACCTCTCAGTGCCGGGACTAAACGTGTTGCAAAGTTTTGCACTTTCTCCAATTTCGTGACGTGTTTGACTAGGTGAGGGTTTCATACTGATGCTGCATACTCTAGTATAGGCCTGACGTACACGGTGTACAATGTCGTGAATGACTCCTTACTCAGATGTCTAAACTCTAATCTCAGGTTTGCCAAGCGCCCATATGCTGCAGCAGTTATTTGATTGATGTGTGCCTCAAGAGACATGTTCGTTATAATGCTTACCCCAAGATCCTTTTCTTTAAGTGACGTTTGCAGCCTTTGATTCCTTAACCTGTATGCCGTCTGCGGTCTTCTGTGTCCTTCCCCAATCTTCATGACCTTACACTTACTGGGGTTAAACTCCAGGAGCCATTTGTTGGACCAGACTTGTAGTCTGTCCAGATCCCCTTGTAATCTTAACTGATCCTCGTCCGCTTGTATTCTCCTCATCAGTTTCACATCATCAGCGAACAGTGACACTTCTGAATCTATTCCTTCCACCATGTCATTCACATATAAGACACAGCACCGGACCTAGGACTGACCCTTGTGGAACCCCACTCGACACATGCGCCCACTCTGACACTTCATCACGTACCAACACTCGTTGTTTCCTTCCTGTCAGGTATTCCCTGATCCATTGCAGTACTTTCCCTATTATTCTTGCCTGCTCCTCTAATTTTTGAACCAGTCTCTTGTGTGGTACTGTGTCAAAAGCCTTCTTATAGTCCAAAAAGAAGCAATCTACTCATCCCTCTCTCTCTCCTGTCTTACTTCTGTTACCTTATCGTAGAACTCAAGTAGATTTGTGACACAGGATTTCCCATCTCTGAAGCCGTGCTGATTGTCATGTATGAGCCCAATCTTTTCAATGTGTTCCACTACTCTTCTCCTGGAGTATACCTGGAGAGAGTTCCAGGGGTCAACGCCCCTGCGGCCCGGTCTGTGACCAGACCTCATGTTGGATCAGAGCCTGATCAACCAGGCTGTTACTGCTGGCCGCACGCAGTCCAACGTACGAACCACAGATTAGCTGGTCAGGTACCGACTTTAGGTGCCTGTCCAGTGCCTGCTTGAAGACAGCCAGGGGTTTGTTGGTAATCCCCCTGATGTATGCTGGGAGGCAGTTGAACAATCTTGGGCCCCTGACACTTATTGTGTTGTCTCTCAACGTCCTAGTGGCACCCCTGCTTTTCATTGGGGGGATGTTACATCGCCTGCCGAGTCTATTGCTTTCGTAGGGAGTGACTCTCGTGTGTAAGTTTGGTACTAATCCCTCGAGAATTTTCCACGTGTATATAATAATGTATCTCTCCCGCCTGCGTTCTAGGGAGTACAGGTTTAGGAACTTCAAGCGTTCCCAGTAGTTGAGGTGGTTTATCGCAGTTATGCGTGCCGTGAAGGTTCTCTGCACATTTTCTAGGTCAGCAATTTCACCTGCCTTGAAAGGTGCAGTTAGTGTGCAGCAATATTCCAGCCTAGATAGAACAAGCGACCTGAAAAGTGTCAACATTGCTTGGCATCCCTGGTTTTGAAGGTTCTCATTATCCATCCTGTCATTTTTCTAGCAGATGCGATTGCTACGGTGTTATGGTCGTTGAAGGTGAGATCCTCTGACATGATCACTCCCAGGTCTTTGACATTAGTTTTTTGCTCTATTCTGTGGTTGGAATTTGTTTTGTACTCCGATTATCTTTTTGTACTCCTGATGATCTTTTCCATGACTTTGCATACTATACAAGTCAGTGACACTGGTCGGTAGTTTAACGCTGCCTGTCTGTCTCCTTTCTTAAAAATTGGAACTACATTTGCTGTCTTCCACGCCTCAGGCAATTGTCCAGTTTCGATAGATTTACTGAAGATTGCTGCTAGCGGCACACAGTTCCTCTGCTCCCTCTCTCAGTATCCAAAGAGATATGTTATCTACCTTGGTTATGTGTATTGTGTTCATCTCCTGCTGGTGCACCCTACCTCCACGGTTTGCTGGAAGCATTCCTGTCTCTACCGTAAATACTTCTCTAAATCTTGTGTTTAGTTCATCACATACTTCCTGGTCATTCTTTGTGAGCTCCCCTCCTTCTTTCCTCAGCCTGATTACCTGGTCCTTCACTGCTGTTTTTCTCCTAATGTGACTGTATAACAACTTTGGTTCAGATTTGGCTTTTGATGCTATGTCGTTCTCGTATTGCCTCTGAGCCTCTCTCCTTATCCCAGCATATTCGTTTCTGGTTCTTCTGCTCAACTCCTTGTTTTCTTGAGTCCTTTGCCTTCTATACCTTTTCCATGCTCTAGCACACTTGTCTTTGGCCTCTTTACACCTCCAGTTAAACCATGGGCTCACTCTTTTCTTGCCATTTTTTCTGTTACCCTTTGGTATGAACTCCTCTGCCTCCCTGCACTTAATGGTCACTAGTTCCATCATTTCATTTACTGTCTTTCCTTCTAGTTCTCTTTCCCACTGCACTTCATGTAGGAAACTTCTCATTCCTATGTGTGGGTGTGTGTGTGTATGTGTACTCACCTAGTTGTACTCACCTAGTTGTGGTTGCAGGGGTCGATTCATAGCTCCTGGCCCCGCCTCTTCACTGGCAGCTACTGGGTCACTCTCCCTGCGCCATGAGCTTTATCATACCTCTTCTTAAAGCTATGAATGGATCCTGCCTCCACTACATCACTTACCAAATTATTCCACTTCCTGACCACTCTGTGAAGAAATACTTCCTAACATCCCTGTGATTCATCTGAGTCTTCAACTTCCAACTGTGTTCCCTTGTTGCTGTGTCCCATCTCTGGAACATTCTGTCTCTGTCCACCTTGTCAATTCCTCTCAGTATTTTATGTCGTTATCATGTGTTCCCTATCTCTCCTGTCCTCCAGTGTCGTCAGGTCGATATCCCTTAGCCTCTCCTCATAGGAGAGTGTGTGTGTGTGTGTGAGTGTGTGTGTGTGTGTGTGTGTGTGTGTGTGTGTGTGTGTGTGTGTGTGTGTGTGTGTGTGTGTGTATGTGTGTGTGTGTGTGTGTGTGTGTGAGTGTGTGTGTGGATGGGTGTGGGTGTGATAGAGATTGTTGGTGAGCACTTTTTAACATCTCGCTGCGTCGATGTAAATTGATTGTCCTTGCAGTATGGGGCTGGGGCCAGCATGACGCCATAACACACAGGACGGCACGTTCCATATATATTTTCCACCGGGAATTAATCTCCTCAACTTCCGTCACCAGGTGTGATTTTGGCTGGGAAACTGTGTCACCAAAACCACTGAGCTTTGTTGTGTACAGCGTCACACCTAGCTGTGTCCCCCTGCCTGCCCACACCTAGCTGTGTCCCCCTGCCTGCCCACACCTAGCTGTGTCCCCCTGCCTGCCCACACCTAGCTGTGTCCCCCTGCCTGCAAACACCTAGCTGTGTCCCCCTGCCTGCCCACACCTAGCTGTGTCCCCCTGCCTGCCCACACCTAGCTGTGTCCCCCTGCCTGCCCACACCTAGCTGTGTCCCCCTGCCTGCAAACACCTAGCTGTGTCCCCCTGCCTGCTCACACCTAGCTGTGTCCCCCTGCCTGCTCACACCTAGCTGTGTCCCGCTGCCTGCCCACATCTAGCAGTGTCCCCCTGCCTGCCCACACCTAACTGCCTGTCTCCTGCATGTTCACACCTAGCTGTGTCCCTCTGCCTGCTCACACCTAGCTGCCTGTTCCCCTGCCTGCCCACACCTAGTTGTGTTCCCTGCCTGCCCACATATATAAATTTATATATATATATATATATATATATATATATATATATATATATATATATATATATATATATATATATATATATATGGTATATGCAAGAATCGCAAACAAGCGATACAAGATGTAAAACAACCACAGGTTGAGTTGAATAATAGCTCTTGGCCTTTTGTGTAATTTATCAGGCCTACTGAATGCCCTAAAGATACTTAATATACAAGTTGTTTTTAAGAATACACTAACTGTTAACAGTATGTTGATCAAGAATTCTACAGGACTGGGTGCCAAAGCTGCAACTTATCCCTTGTGGGACAGAATGGCAAACCTCTAAATGTTAGAATTACACAACATGAGTATTCTGTGAGGACTGCTCAAGAATCAAATGTGACATTGAACCACACACGAGTTTGTAATACTTCTGCCAAATGGTCTGAGACAAAGGTCATTGTTCCACGTACTTCATGACTAGAAAGAAATATTCTTGAGTCTACAATTATTAAACACGATAAACATTTGTTATATAATGGTAGTTGTGGGTTATTCAAGCTCGATTCGTTTATAATTGAGGCCATCGTGCACAATCTAAAACCGGATTCTTATATGAATGGTCAAGATTGTCGTTGGTACCAGAATTCCACTCCCAGGAATTAGGGCTTGTGGTTTTTCTTCCTTTCGAGGCTCAACCGTAGTCTACCCATTAGGTGAGCTTGCCGTTGACCTGTTTTCCTTAAGACTGGAATTTACCTGACACATTTATATCCGGAATGTTAAGTCTTTTATATTGTCCTGACGTCCCATTGATAATTTTGATAACTGTTACATTACCAATGTTAATTTTGCTAGCTAATTACTTCAATCCCTTTGCTTGTGGGCTGACTGTCCTCTATTCCTATAATACTAAATCTGTCTGGCACTAGGCACTCGTGTGCCTGGGGCACTGTATGTTTCCCGCCTCTCCTCCCACCCTCAGTCTCAGCAAGCATCTCTCGGAACGAATCTGCTGAGATTTCATACTCTTTTCTGCAACTTTGCCAGCTCATGATGATGTGTTGATTGTGTGTGTGTGTGTGTGTGTGTGTGTGTGTGTGTGTGTGTGTGTGTGTGTGTGTGTGTGTGTGTGTGTGTATGTGTGGGTGTGTGTAGTGGAGGAGTCTTCTTCTTCTTCTGGGGAAAGTAGTTTCCAGGAAGCAGGACGGGGTGGCCCTGGCTTGGATACTGAGGATTATAGTGCAGTCCTAGAAACTGCACAAATTGAGAACACACCTACCAAAAATTCTACCAAACCAAAAGCGAAATTGTTCAAATTCTATGTTTGGGGCATCTGTAAGCATGGAATATCAGGAAAAACAAACGGGATATGCAACTTTGAGCATCCCCAAAAATGTCGTGACCTCCTGTCTAAAGGAGTGTGTCGTTCTCCCTCCTGTAGAGTCTTTCACCCAGAAATGTGCCACTATTCGGTCCTCCAAAGATAGTGCTACAACACCAGCTGCCCTGCATACTATTTTAAAGGGACCAGGAGATACAGACATCACAAGACAAACAATAGTGGTTACCAGTGTATGCCAGATTTCCGACATTAGCCTAACTCCGATAGATTTTGAAAAAGCCATTGACAACATGCCCATGCACTCAGCCCCAGGCCCAGAATCGTGGAACTCTGTTCATTAAGAACTGCAAGAAACCCCTTTCGCACGCCCTAAGTATACTATGGAGAAGGAGCTTAGACATGGGTGAAATTCCAGTCACTTTACCAGTCTTACTTTACCGTAAGATGTTTATAGATTAACTTTACACTGAGGAGAATATAATAATTTTTTTATTATGTATATACAATATGTGTAATTTTCGCAGTCATCCTATGGGTGAGAGTGGTAATTTCCGGCAGTGTAGTGAGGATATAGCCCCTCTCCATAAAGGTGGCAGCAAAGCATTAGATAAGAACTATAGACCAATAGCTCTAACGTCCCACATCATAAAAATCTTTGAAAGAGTACTAAGAAGCACTATTACAAACCACTTGGATTCCCAAAAACTGCACAATCCAGGGCAACATGAGTTCAGAGCAGGTCGCTCCTGCCTCTCGCAACTACTGGACCACTATTATATATTCTTGGATGCACTGGAAGATAAACAGAATGCAGATGTAATATACACAGACTTTGCAAAAGCCCTCGACAAGTGCGATCATAGCGTAATAACCCACAAAATACGTGCTAAAGGAATAACTGGCAAAGTGAGGAGATGGATCTTCAACTTTCTAACCAATCGAAGTCAACAAGGTTAAATCGGAAGCTGTCATAGTGTAAAGCTCTGTTCCACAAGGCACAGTACTCGCTCCCATCCTGTTCCTCATCCTCATATCAGACATAGACAGAGATGTAATCCATAGCACCGTGTCATCATTTGCAGACGATACTAGGATCTGCATGAGACTGTCATCTATTGAGGACACGGTTAACCTCCAAGAAGATATAAACCAAGTTTTCCAATGGGCAACGGAAAACAATATGATATTCAATGAAGACAAATTCTAACTACTCCATTATGGAAAACTGGAGGAGATAATAACTAGAACCGAGTATATTACAAACTCTGATCATATAATAGAGAGGAAAAATAATGTGAGGGACCTGGGAGTGGTAATGTCTGAGGATCTCACTTTCAAGGATCATAACAGTGCCACGATCACAACTGCAAAGAAAATGATAGGATGGACAATGAGAACGTTCAAAACAAGAGATGCCAAGCCAATGATGATCCTTTTTAAATCACTTGTTCTCTCTAGGCTAAAATAATGCTGCACATTAACATCTCCGTTAAAAGCAGGTGAAATTGCAGATCTAGAGAGTGTACAGAGAACTTTTCTTGCACATATAAGTTCGATCAAACACCTCAACTACTGGTAACGCTTGGAAGCACTTGACTTGCACTCACTGGAACGCAGGCGAGAGAGATATATCATAATCTACACTTGGAAAATCCTAGAAGGGATGGTCCCGAATCTGCACACAAAAATCACTCCTTACGAAAGTAAAAGACTGGGCAGGCAGTGCAAAATACCCCTCAGTGAAAAGTAGGGGCGCTCCACAATCACCAGTGTCGCCAGCTCTTCAGAATCTGACCAACATTTGACCTTTCGGCGATCTCTCTGATACTCAAATCAGCCTGTTTTCTAAGAGATACAATACTTGCACGCTTCCTAGGTGTAACATCTATCATGAATTTCAGCAGTAATCATGACTTGAAGGGGAGTATTTGGCAAAACCACATTCACTCACGGAGCACACTTGCAGGAATAGCCTTACAGAACAACAGCTGTTGTAGCACTGAAAGGGTAACACAACAGCTGGATGTTTGCTAGAAGTCGGTAGCAAACTCTTCTGAAACGAAAAGAACCCAAAGTACATTAAGCCGGAGACTGAGGCATATTATGAGAGAATCATAAAATTTACTCCTGTCCCAATTAATTTGCACACTGATGTATATAGGAGAGAGAACATACCTGGAGTATACCTGGAGAGAGTTCCGGGGGTCAACGCCCCCGCGGCCCGGTCTGTGACCAGGCCTCATGGTGGATCAGGGCCTGATCAACCAGGCTGTTACTGTTGGTCGCATGCAAACCGACGTACGAACCACAGCTAAGCTGGTCAGGTACTGACTTTAGGTGCCTGTCCAGTGCCTGCTTGAAGACAGCCAGGGATCTATTGGTAATCCCCTTTATGTATGCTGGGAGGCAGTTAAACAGTCTTGGGCCCATGACACTTATTGTGTTGTCTCTTATCGTGCTAGTGGCACCCCTGCTTTTCATTGGGGGATGTTGCATCGTCTTCCGAGTCTTTTGCTTTCATAAGGAGTGATTTTCGTGTGCAAGTTTGGTACTAATTCCTTTAGGATTTTCCAAGTGTATATGATCATGTATCTCTCCCCCTGCACTCTAGGGGTACAGGTTGAGGAACTTCAAGCGTTCCCAGTAATTGAGATGTTTTATCGTAGTTATGTGTGCCGTGAAGGTTCTCTGTACATTTAGTAGGTCAGCAATTTCACCTGCCTTGAAAGGCGCTGTTAGTGTGGAGCAATATTCCAGCCTAGATAGAACAAGCGACCTGAAGAGTGTCATCATGGGCTGGGCATTCCTGGTTTTGAAGGTTCTCATTACCCATTCTGTCATTTTACTAGCAGATGCGATTGATACAATGTTATGGTCTTTGAAGGTGAGATCTTCTGACATGATCACTCCCAGGTTTTTGACATTAGTTTTTCGCTCTATTGTGTGGTTGTAATTTGTTTTATACTCCGATGAAGTTTTAATTTCCTCATGTTTTTCATATCGGAGTAATTGAAATTTCTCATCATTGAACTTCATATTGCTTTCTGCGGCCCATTTAAAGATTTGGTTGATGTCCACCTGGAGTCTTGCAGTGTCTTCAATGGAGGACACTGTCATGCAAATTTGGGTGTCATCTGCAAAGGAAGACACGGCGCTGTGGCTTATATCCCTGAGGATGAGGAACAAGATGGGAGCGAGTACTGTGACTTGTGGAACAGAGCTTTTCACCGTAGCCGCCTCAGACTTTACTCTGTTGACTACTACTCTTTGTGTTCTATTTGTTAGGAAATTATAGATCCATACACCAACTTTTCCTGTTATTCCTTTATCACGCATTTTGTGTGCTATTACACCATGGTCACACTTGTCAAAGGCTTTTGCAAAATCTGTGTATATAACATCTGCATTCTGTTTGTCTTCTAGAGCATCCAGAACCTTGTCATAGTGGTCCAGTAGTTGGGACAGACAGGAGTGACCTGCTCTAAACCCCAGCTGCCCTGGGTTGTGTAACTAATGGGTATCTAGATGGGTGGTGATCTTGCTTCTTAGAACCATTTCAAAGATTTTTATGATATGGGACGATAGCGCTATTGGTCTGTAGTTCTTTGCTATTACTTTACTGCCGCCTTTGTGGAGTGGGGCTATGTCAATT
This sequence comes from Cherax destructor, assembly GCA_009830355.1. Lineage (NCBI taxonomy): Eukaryota > Metazoa > Arthropoda > Malacostraca > Decapoda > Parastacidae > Cherax > Cherax destructor. The sequence continues at coordinate 180,569 of WNWK01000138.1, forward strand.
TGTTTTTAGTAACTATGGAACGACCCCAGTGTCCAAGCTCCCTCTCCATAGGATGTTAAAAGCACATGATGGGGCTTCTTGCAGTTCTTGATGAACACGGAGTTCTATGAGTCTGGGCCTGGGGCAGAGTACATGGACATGTCTTTTATCGCCTTTTCGAAGTCATTTGGCGTCAGGATAATATCAGACAGGTGTGTATCTAACAAATTTTGAGTCTCTCTCATAAAAAATTCATTTAGGTCTTCGACTCTCAGTCTGGTTAGTGGCTCGCTAAAAACCGAGTCATACGGGGACTTGAGTGGCTCACTCATTTCCTTGCTGTCATCTGTGTAGGACCCATCTCGTTTAAGTAGGGGCCCAATACTGGATGTTGTTCTCGACTTTGATTTGGCATTAGAAAAGAAATACTTTGGGTTTCTTTCAATTTCATTTATGGCTTTTAGTTCTACCCGCGTTTCTTGACTCCTGTAAGATTCCTTTAGCTTTAGTTCGATGTTTGCTGTTTCTCTGACCAGTGTCTCCCTACGTATTGCAGATATATTGGCCTCTTTTAACCGCTCTGTTATTCTTTGCCTTCGCCTGTATAGGGAGAACCTTTCTCTTTCTAGTTTACCTCTTCTCCTCCTTTTTCTTAAGGAAATATGCCTTGAGCATACCTCAAGTGCCATAGAGTTAATTTGTTCTAGACATAGGTGGGGATCCGTGATGCTTAGGCTATCTTCCCAGTTTATATCATATATATTATTCAATAAAATCCTTAATATTTTGTTAATATTTAACTTAAAAAGCCGACTTCTGTAACAATTGCACAAACGTTAAGAAACTGTGTGTGATCCTCTAGGATAAAACCGAGGGATGGCTGGGTAAAAACCTCCGGAAACAAGCAGTAAATGTAGAGAGCACCAGACAACATACCAACCAGACTCACCAGCCAGACTCACCAGCCAGACTCACCAGCCAGACTCACCAGCCAGACTCACCAGCCAGGCTCATCAATGATTCTTTACATCATCCCAGACCGACAATACCTTCATGCCTGCCTCCCAAGCCCTTTATCTCGGTCAAAAACACATAATTACCATCTCAGCCCCTCTCTCCCTCCCTGTCCTCCTCCCAACCTCTCTCCCTTTCTAGATCTCTCCTTATCTCCTCCTCTCCTTTCTTCTCACTTCTCCTTCTCACTTCTCCTCTCTGCGAAGGACAGTGCTACAGACGGTAGGGCGAGAGAAACGACTATGCGACAGTCTCCAGGTTGGCCAACACAGGTACCGCAGGTCGTGGCGTGCGTCTCCAGGTTGCCGCTGGTCGTGGCGTGCGTCTCCAGGTTGCCGCTGGTCGTGGCGTGCGTCTCCAGGTTGCCGCTGGTCGTGGCGTGCGTCTCCAGGTTGCCGCTGGTCGTGGCGTGCGTCTCCAGGTTGCCGCTGGTCGTGGCGGAAACAACGAACATTGCACAATGATCAACAGGTGCATCGCTGAGTGAGATATTCCATGTGTGAGGGAAGGCAAGAGAGAGAACGATGACTGGCAGTAAAAGAGGTAGGGAAAGATGGTGATGTAAATGAAGAGATGTGACTAATGGAGATGGTAGGGAGAAGAAGATTGAGAATGATGGGAGGAGGTAGACAGGGAGTGTCGAGGAAGAAAATAGCAGACGGGGAAGATAGGGTGTGAGGGAAGTAAACAGGGAGTCATATAAGGACGAAACTAGAGAATGAATGGTGGAGGGAGACAGAGAGTTCGGATTCAAATTCATTCGTCGAACTCCAATCAAAGATATATATAGCCTGATCTAACTCCAATCTAAGATATATATAGCCTGATCTAACTCCAATCTAAGATATATATAGCCTGATCTAACTCCACGGTTAAATGAATATAGATTGACATAACTTTATCGTAAGATATTTATAGATTAATTTTACACTGAGGAGAATATAATAATTTTTGTTATTATGTATATACAAGATGTGTAATTTTCAGTCATGCTCCGGGTGAGAGTTGTAATTTCCGGCAGTGTAGTGAGGCGTCAGGAACCTCGCGTCACTGAGGAGCTTACACTGTGTTGTGGTAGTAGTGTAGCACGCAGGTGTGTGTACTCACCTTGTTGTTGTTACAGGGGTTGATTCACAGCTCCTGCCCCCGTCTCTTCACTGGCCACTACTAGGTCACTCTTCCTGCTCCATGAGCTTTATTACACCTCATCTTAAAGCTATGTATGGATCCTGCCTCCACTACATCACTTCCCAGACTATTCCACTTCCTGACAACTCTGTGACTGAAGAAATACTTCCTAACATCCCTGTGATTCATCTGAGTCTTCAACTTCCAACTGTGATCCCTTGTTGCTGTGTCCCATCTCTGAAACATCCTGTCTCTATCCACTTGTCGATTCCTGTCATTATTTTATATGTCGTTCTCATATTCCCCCTATCTCTCCTGTCCTCCAGTGTCGTCAAGTCGATTTCCCTTAACCTCTCCTCGTAGGACATGCCCCTTAGCTCCGGGACTAGTCTTGTGTGTGTGTGTGTGTGTGTGTGTGTGTGTGTGTGTGTGTGTGTGTGTGTGTGTGTGTGTGTGTGTGTGTGTGTTTTAATAATAACACCTAGCTCTCTATGTCAGTCAGACACTTTCACTACTTTGTCACAGTTTACATTCTTCACTGAAGTTAAATTATCATATAAGTTTTCCCTGTGGGATTAGGAATTCATTTCCCTCCTTAATATGTATTGCTGGCCAGGTTATATTTGTTAGTTGACTTTTCTCTTCCCTCCCCCCTTCCCCTTTCCCCTCAACTCATTAAAAAAGATAGAAAAGTTTCATGTGTGTTTTGACATGTTTATGCTAATTTACCTCAATAGTTGCATATGTGTAGCCGAGATGAGCTTTGTGAAGCTCCTGACACATTTGTGTCTGTCTTCTGACATTTGTGACTATTATCATTGTGGTTAGTTATGCTGTCGCATGTGAGACCTGTATGAATGGTTAATAGCGCTATTGCAGATATTTACTCAGGTGTTTAGCAAGACTCCTGGTATAAAACACACATGAACGTAAAGAATACTGATGTGTGAACGTTTTTACTCCATATACATTTACAGTTACGTTGATTGTGAATCTGAGGAAAAGTAAAATTTGAAATGAGACATAGTATCATATTTTTTTTTTAATTAAAAAATATAATTAATAGATTTTTGGGAAGCACAAGGTCTAACTGAAGACTATCTATGAAGACCTCCATACAACTAATTCCTAACCAAAGAAATTTTATAATTTATTTAAACCTCACAAACATAATTACTTCCTAAGACCTAATTACAGGAACCTGATATGTGTGTGTACCTACAGAATGTAATTAAAACTCTTGTGCAAAAAGTAATAATTAATAATTTGTTAACTGTAATTATTAATTAGTGCCATTACCAGTTGAAGACAATTATTCCTCTACGTTTTTTCATGAAAATTTCAAGTAATAACAGAAATACGTACAATTGAATATAAGAAGAAAAATAACACTGAAGGAATTTTATTCGAACATGAGACTAATTAGTCACTACTCTAATTCAGTCGTTCTTATGATTAAGAATTTCTAGATTCAGTAAGACGTGCCTGGCTGTGGGCCAGCTGACTTACTGCAGTCTTAAGTTATTACTCGTATTTTTAACTTAGTGAAGCAGTAATTGTAACTGCAGTAGTATTACCAGTAGCAGCAACAATAGTAATACTAAGAGTAGCAGTAGCAATAACTGTAGTAGCAGCAGCAGCAACTACAACAACAACAACAGCAGCAGCAACTACAACAACAACAGCAGCAGCAACTACAACAACAACAACAGCAGGAGCTATAGAATAAGATTTAATTACTAAATCACAATAATAGGTCCTCCTCGGCTGTTAATATCCACACACGTTATTTTTAATACATTTGTTTCCTTATGCTGACTGTGAGGCCGAAAGAAAAGCAATCTTTGAAGAGTCTATTGTTTTTTTACTGTTTATACAAAAGTGGTAGTAAGTGACCCGATGTAGAGTCTTTAATCTATCTTTTCCGTACATTCCTTCGTTCCATGATCTTCCTCTTTCCCATACCTTCCTATCCGTCAATTTCGTAACAATCTGAAACCATTTTTTTCAATTCCTTTCTCGTTATTTTCCTATTCCTATTCTTCCTCTTTCCCCTACACACTCTTCGGGCCACGTCTTACCTCGTAATATTGTGGACACTTTTGCCATCGTAAGATCCTGGATCCTGTCCAAAATACTGCACTGAACCTGGTCTGGAATAATGGAGGAGCTAGAGTCATACCTGGAATCTGGAATGCATGGCATTTTCACAGAATCTTCTGACAGGATCTGCTGTTTTGGGAATCTCCAGCGGATCCTCTTAAGTTTCTCATCTCCTCCTCCTCCTCCTCCTCCTCCTCCTCTTTCTCTCAAACTTCCTTGCTGGATCTTAAACCATGCTTCAAACTTGGAAGCAGTGAGGAAAAGAGAGAGAGGAAAAGAGAAGATAGAAAGTACATTCACTATTCTAACACAATTTCTAGAGGATTTAGATGAAGTTTGGGAGTGTCAAGGCACCTCTACCAACTGTGTTATAGTGAACTGTTCCAACCACGGTACTGTGACTCTCATTCTTCTGAGTACATGCTAGTGTACGATGTACCTGCTAGTGTACAATGTACCTGCTAGTGAATGATGTACCTGCTAGTGTACGTATGTGGTGCATGCTAGTGTATGAAGTACCTGCTAGTGTATGTATGATGTACCTGCTAGTGTACGTATGTGGTACATGCTAGTGTATGATGTACTTGCTAGTGTACGATGTACCTGCTAGTGTACGTATGTGGTAAATGCTAGTGTACGATGTACCTGCTAGTGAATGATGTACCTGCTAGTGTACGATGTACCTGCTAGTGAATGATGTACCTGCTAGTGTACGTATGTGGTGCATGCTAGTGTACGATGTACCTGCTAGTGTATGATGTACCTGCTAGTGTACGTATGTGGTATATGCTAGTGTATGATGTACCTGCTAGTGTACGATGTACCTGCTAGTGTACGATGTACCTGCTAGTGTACGATGTACATGCTAGTGAAAGTGTGTGGTACATGCTAGTGTACAATGTACCTGCTAGTGAATGATGTACCTGCTAGTGTATGATGTACCTGCTAGTGTACGTATGTGGTACATGCTAGTGTACGATGTACCTGTTAGTGTACGATATACCTTCTAGTGTATGATGTACCTGCTAGTGAACGTATGTGGTACATGCTAGTGTATAATGTATCTGTAGATGAATGGTTCAGAGAACCGACAAGTTGTTAAATTAGACACATATGCAACACTTGGGTATCTTTATTGAGGAAACGTTTCGCCACACAGTGGCTTCATCAGTCCAATACAAAGTAGAAGGTGTAAGGAGAGGAGGAGTTTGAGGTTATCAGTCCCTCGGCCTGGAGTCGATGTGTTCAGTCCATCAATCTTGTTAGAAGTGTAGCACAAGGACGTAGAGGTGGCTTATATGCTTTGTATTGTATTGGACTGATGAAGCCACTGTGTGGCGAAACGTTTCCTCAATAAAGATACCCAAGTGTTGCATATGTGTCTAATTTAACAACTTGTCGGTTCTCTGAACCATTCATCTACATCCTGTCTGACACAGCAACTTCTTGGGATCTTGATACAAAGGGATTCTTCAACATTTGTCCAAACCTTTGGACAAGGACTTACTTCGACTAGTGGTTGATACCACTATGACCTGCCTCCTCCTGCTGCATCTCACCTGATTACAGCATATAAGCCACCTCTACGGCCTTGTGCTACACTTCTAACAAGATTGATGGACTGAACACATCGACTCCAGGCCGAGGGACTGATAACCTCAAACTCCTCCTCTCCTTACACCTTCTACTTTGTATTGGACTGATGAAGCCACTGTGTGGCGAAACGTTTCCTCAATAAAGATACCCAAGTGTTGCATATGTGTCTAATTTAATAATGTATCTGCTAGTGTACGATGTACCTGCTAGTGAACGTATGTGGTACATGCTAATGTATGATGTACCTGATAGTGTATGATGTACCTGCTAGTGTATGATGTACCTGCTAGTGTACGTATGTGGTACATGCTAGTGTATGATGTACATGATAGTGCATGATGTACATGATAGAGTATGAGGTACAACTAGTGTATGTGGTACAGCTAATGTATGGTGTATATGCTAGTGTATGGAGTACAGCTAGTGTATGGTGTATATGCTAGTGTATGGTGTACATGCTAGTGTATGATGTACATGCTAGTGTATCAAGTACAACTTGTGTATGTGGTACACCTAATGTATGGAATACATGCTAGTGTATGGTGTACATGCAAGTGTATGGTGTATATGCTAGTGTATGGTGTATATGCTAGTGTATGGTTTACATGCAAGTGTATGGTGTATATGCTAGTGTATTGTGCATATGCTAGTGTATGGTGTATATGCTATTGTATGGTGTATATACTAGTGTATGGTGTACATGCAAGTGTATGGTGTATATGCTAGTGTATGGTGTATCTGCTAGTGTATGGTGTACATGCTAGTGTATGGTGTACATGCTAGTGTATGTGGTACAGCTAGTGTCTGGTGTACTAGTGTATGGTGTACATGCTAGTGCATGGTGTAAATGATAGTGTATGGTGTACTAGTGTATGGTGTACTAGTGTATGGTATACATGCTAGTGCATGGTGTACATGCTAGTGTATGGTGTACTAGTGTATGGTGTTCATTCTAATGTATGGAGTAAAGCTAGTGTATGGAGTACAGCTAGTGTATGATGTACATGCTAGTGTATGTGGTACAGCTAGTGTATGGAATACAGATAACGTATGGTCTATATGCTAGTGTATGGAGTACATGCTAGTGTATGTGTTACAGCTAGTGTATGGAGTACATGCTAGTGTATGGTGTATATGCTAGTGTATGGTATATATGCTAGTGTATGGTGTATATGCTAGTGTATGGTGTACATGCTAGTGTATGGTGTACATTAGAGATGTATCGGATGTGAAAATTTAGACATCCGCGGATACGGATGTGTTTGAGGATGTCTTACTTATTTATTTTACGGATGCGGATGCATATGCGAATATCTGTTTACAGTAAAATGCGGATGCGCATGCGGATGCTGACGTAAGAAATTGTGCGGATGTTTCGCGGATGTGGATGCGGACATCCGATGTATCTCTAGTGTATGTGCTAGTGTATGGGGTATATCTAGTGTATGGTGTACATGCTAGTGTATGGTGTACATGCTAGTGTATGGTGTACATGCTAGTGCGTGGTGTACATGCTAGTGTATGGTGTACATGCTAGTGCGTGGTGTACATGCTAGTGTATGGTATACATGCTAGTGCATGATACACAAGCTAGTATATGGTATACATGCTAGAACATGATACATAAGCTAGTGTATGGTATACATGCTAGTGCCTGATACACAAGCTAGTGTATGGTATACATGCTAATGCCTAAGGGTGATCAGGAAGTGGAATGAGTTGGGCGAAGAAATAGTGCAGGCTCCATTCATAGTTTTTAAGAATAGGTATGACAGCCCACGAAATTAGGATTGAGCAAATCCGACAAGCGGCATGTTAACAGGCGGGGCCAAGAGCTCAGACTCAACCCCTTCAACCATATATATATATATATATATATATATATATGCTAGGAATTCGCAAGAGCAGGCGAAATATTCACAAACACTGATCTCGGCCGACGGAGCTCGAACCTCGAACCTCATGACAAGGTACGCAGTGCTTCCGACTCCACACTGGTCAATCTGCAGCAGCTTTCAGGCAGAGCATTCTTCAAGGCAGCCATTCATCCCTGCATGCATCGACACAACTAGAGATTTTTACAATGCTAGGAATCTCTAGTTGTGTCGATGCATGCAGGATGAGATGAAAAGCTGTAAGCCTTCCTGCCTGAAAGCTGGCTGCCTTGGAATAACGTCTAGCGAAAGCTGGATGCCAAGGTATTGGACCAGTGTGGTACGGTCGGTAAAGCACTGCGTACCTTGTCATGAGGTTCGTAGGTTCGAGTCTCCGTCGGCCAGAGATCAAGTGTTATATATATATATATATATATATATATATATATATATATATATATATATATATATATATATATATATATATATATATATATATATATATATATATATATGCAAAAAAATCACAGTAAACAGGTGATATCAAAATATGCAAGAAAACCACTCTGAAAAATAGAAGAATTCCAAGCGCTTTCGTGACTACTCACATTATCAAGGAACTATAAAAGGAAACATGACAAGAAGGCTTATAAAGACACAGAATACACCTCACAGTCACATCACACTAACAAAGACTACACTCACAGTCACATCACACTAATAAAGACTACACCTCACAGTAGCGTAACATCGCAGACTCTGTGAAGAGGAAAATAAGAAAGGACCTGAAACTCTTCCCAAGAATTAAGATTAGTCCAATTATTATTAAATTTTCCCAAATTTTATTAATTATAAATGAATCCAATTTATATAAACCAAAGAAATATTCATATTATTTTCAAAACTGCTTTTAATGAAACATGATCTTATTATATTCTCTCAACCATGGACTTGCTTGATACACCTTTCAGCATTTTGAAAATCAATTGGATGGTTAAAATCTTCACATGAATAAATGAGCATTAGAATCTTGTCCAGTTCTAATGCTATATTTATGTTGTTTTAATCTTAGTTCAAGACTTTTACAGTTGACCAAAATAAACTTTATCGCATATTTACAGGGAATCTTATAGACACATCCGTCAGCATTTTGGGAATTTTTATCAAAAGTCTTTTACTGTATCAAGATTTTTAAATACAACTTTGATATTAAAATTCTTAAGAAAGGAAGGCATATCAACCAAGTTTTCATGGTAGGAGAACCAACATATTTTGGTTGAATAAGGTTGGTTGTCCCTTTTGGATTGTAAAAGTATTCTAGCTATTTTAAAGATTTATCAATTATGTTTCTTGGGTATTTTAAATCATTAGCTATTTCATAAATTTTAGAGATTTCTCATCTATGAACTCTGGACTACAAATACGTAAAGCTTCAAAACATTGAAGAAAAACCGACACTTTAACTCTATCTTGATGTGAAGAGTAATAGTGTACATAGAACAATTATTTGTAGGTTTTCTGTAAATTTTAAATTTAAAATCAATGTTACCCTTAATAATAAAAACATCTAGGAAGGGCAATGAGTTATTTACTGAATTCAACAGTAAAATTTATAGAATGAGCTAGCTATTTAATTTAACAAGGAAATGGTTTATATCTCTTCCTTAGGCATAAGGCACAAAATATCATCAACATATCTATACCACTTAGCTCTATTGGGAAGGATAGTGTTAGCAATCTTGTTTCGAAAATTCCATATATAAGTTACTAAGAACAGGTGAAAGAGGATTTCCCATTGCCATACCAAACTTCGATGTAAACTCATCATTAAATACAAATTTTGCATCAACAATACAAAGTTTAATAAGTTTAATGATAGTAGGAACTGGCAATGGTAAATCATAATTAACCAGTTCTTCAGATAAGAACCTTAGTAAATCATCAACTGGAACTTTTGTAAACAAGGAGGTAACATCAAAACTAACCATATTGAAATCATTTAAATCAGTCAAGGTGCTTAATTTATCAACTAAATCTAAGTTGTTTTTAACATTAAAATTAGAAATTTTTCCAACAATTGGGCTCAAAATATCAACAAGCCATTTAGAAAGTTTATAAGAAACTGAACCTATAGAGCTAATAATTGGTCTAACAGGATTACCAGGTTTGTGTGTTTTTATTAATCCATACATATAAGGTAAAGATGGATTAGTGGAAGTAAATTTTTTAATTAATTCATGTTTGCCCTTCAATAGATGTTTTATTGTTTTATTGAAATTGCACTTCCACTAATCCATCTTTACCTTATATGTATGGATTAATAAAAACACACAAACCTGGTAATCCTGTTAGACCAATTATTAGCTCTATAGGTTCAGTTTCTTATAAACTTTCTAAATGGCTTGTTGATATTTTGAGCCCAATTGTTGGAAAAATTTCTAATTTTAATGTTAAAAACAACTTAGATTTAGTTGATAAATTAAGCACCTTGACTGATTTAAATGATTTCAATATGGTTAGTTTTGATGTTACCTCCTTGTTTACAAAAGTTCCAGTTGATGATTTACTAAGGTTCTTATCTGAAGAACTGGTTAATTATGATTTACCATTGCCAGTTCCTACTATCATTAAACTTATTAAACTTTGTATTGTTGATGCAAAATTTGTATTTAATGATGAGTTTTACACTCAGAAGTTTGGTATGGCAATGGGAAATCCTCTTTCACCTGTTCTTAGTAACTTATATATGGAATTTTTCGAAACAAGATTGCTTAACACTATCCTTCCCAATAGAGCTAAGTGGTATAGATATGTTGATGATATTTTGTGCCTTATGCCTAAGGAAGTAGATATAAACCATTTCCTTGTTAAATTAAATAGCTTAGCTCATTCTATAAATTTTACTGTTGAATTCGAAGTAAATAACTCATTGCCCTTCCTAGATGTTTTTATTATTAAGGGTAACATTGATTTTAAATTTAAAATTTACAGAAAACCTACAAATAATTGTTCCTATGTACACTATTACTCTTCACATCAAGATAGAGTTAAAGTGTCGGTTTTTTCTTCAATGTTTTTGAGAGCTTTACGTATTTGTAGTCCAGAGTTCATAGATGAAGAAATCTCTAAAATTTATGAAATAGCTAATGATTTAAAATACCCAAGAAACATAATTGATAAATCTTTTAAAATAGCTAGGAATACTTTTTACAATCCAAAAAGGGACAACCAACCTTATTCAACCAAAAATATGTTGGTTCTCCCTTACCATGAAAACTTGGTTGATATGCCTTCCTTTCTTAAGAATTTTAATATCAAAGTTGTATTTAAAAATCTTGATACAGTAAAAAGACTTTTGATAAAAAATTTCCCCAAAAATGCTGACGGATGTGTCTATAAGATTCCCTGTAAAATATGCGATAAAGTTTATTTTGGTCAAACTGGTAAAAGTCTTGAACTAAGATTAAAACAACATAAATATAGCATTAGAACTGGACAAGATTCTAATGCTCTATTTATTCATGTGAGAGATTTTAACCATCCAATTGATTTTCAAAATGCTGAGAAGGTTGTATCAAGCAAGTCCATGGTTGAGAGAAATATAATAGAATCATGTTTCATTAAAAGCAGTTTTGAAAATAATATGAATATTTCTTTTGGTTTATATAAATTGGATTCATTTATAATTAATAAAATTTGGGAAGAATTTAATAATAAATTGGACTAATCTTAATTCTTGGGAAGAGTTTCAGGTCCTTTCTTATTTTCCTCTTCACAGAGTCGTGAGATGTTACGCTACTGTGAGGTGTAGTCTTTGTTAGTGTGATGTGACTGTGAGGTGTAGTCTCGCCCTTATATAAGCCCTTCTTGTCATGTTTCCTGTTATAGTTCCTTGATAATGTGAGTAGTCACGAAAGCGCTTGGAATTCTTCTATTTTTCATAGTGGTTTTCTTGCATATATATATATATATATATATATATATATATATATATATATATATATATATATATATATATATATATAGGTGAATACAGAGTGACACACAGCTTGTCACCCAGCACAATAACTAACAGCTAGACGGCCATGTCCTAACCTAAAGACCTTCCCACACACGAATTTATCCTAATTTACTCTTATTCCCTCTATTAACCAGCTATTTCCTTCTGCTCCGGTGGCAACTTATCACTTCCTAAATATTATCCTTACATATTTTTTTTTTTAATTGGCCTTTAAGTGAGTTATTGAGGAGTGGAGATTATCTTGTGTTGCTGTAGCTTGTGCCGGGGGAGGAGTGGGTGTTGATACAGTCAGTATTCTGCGTAGTACTCCAAGGGAAGGATGTCTTGTATTTACATAAATTTTGTGAGAGAACTAAGAATACACCAGCGGGTATATTTCCGTGAATCTTGGGGAAGTATTAACATGTTACTACAGCAGGAACAATGTTCACAGGAGAATGTAAAGTAATAACAGGAATGATTTACAATCCTCCACCGAACGCAAAGAAAGTAATGCCACAGGTCCTGGAGGAAGCAGCACATAGAACGACTGGAAGCAAGTCTAACATTCTGATCATTGGAGACTTTTTTAATATATTAACTGAATGGGAGAACCGAGAATCACACAGGTCAGAAACATGGAAAATAAACTGATGGAGGAAGTAAATAGGTAACGTTACAATCAAACATATTAGAAACAAAATGCAGACACGTAGACGATGAACCAGCTAAAGAGGATCTCGATTTTTCTCTTAGTGAAATGGACACTGAAAATCAAATATAAGGAACCTCTAGGAGCCAATAAAAACATAGAGAGAGTGGGATAGAGAGATGCAAGGAAGAGGAGATGTAACAAAATCTTACTAAGGAAAAAGCTATTACAGAGGAATGACAGAGTTCCCAAGAGGTGATGGGGAGGCTACTCAACACAGTACATGGGGTGATGGGAAGGTTACTCAACACAGTACATGGGGTGATGGGAAGGCTACTCAACACAGTACATGGGGTGATGGGAAGGTTACTCAACACAGTACATGGGGTGATGGGAAGGTTACTCAACACAGTACATGGGGGGATGGGGAGGTTACTCAACACAGTACATGGGGTGATGGGGAGGTTACTCAACACAGTACATGGGGTGATGGGGAGGTTACTCAACACAGTACATGGGGTGATGGGGAGGTTACTCAACACAGTACATGGGGTGATGGGGAGGTTACTCAACACAGTACATGGGGTGATGGGGAGGTTACTCAACACAGTACATGGGGTGATGGGAGGTTACTCAACACAGTACATGGAGTGATGGGGAGGTTACTCAACACAGCACATGGGGTGATGGGGAGGTTACTCAACACAGTACATGGGGTGATGGGGAGGTTACTCAACACAGTACATGGAGGATGGGAGGTTACTCAACACAGTACATGGGGTGATGGGGAGGTTACTCAACACAGTACATGGGGTGATGGGGAGGTTACTCAACACAGTACATGGGGGGATGGGGAGGTTACTCAACACAGTACATGGGGAGGTTACTCAACACAGTACATGGGGTGATGGGAAGGTTACTCAACACAGTACATGGGGTGATGGGGAGGTTACTCAACACAGTACATGGGGTGATGGGGAGGTTACTTAACATGCACAATATACAAGAAAGTCACATGCACATTTCTATTAGCAAGGATGATTGGCAATTTAAGAAAGAGGATTTAAAAATATATAAAGTGAGGCTAAAGCTGAAAGAAGTTGCTACGAGAAACTTACAAAAAAAAGAGGAACTAGGTAGAAGAACTATGACTAAGCAAAGATTAGAAGAGAAGTAGAAACACAGCTGTCACTGTGCTGACACCGTAGTTACTGTGCTGTCACTGTGCTGACACTGTAGTTACTGTGCTGTCACTGCGCTGTCACTTTGCTGACACTGTAGTTACTGTGCTATCACTGCTGTCACTGTGTTGACACTGTAGTTACTGTGCTATCACTGCTGTCACTGTGTTGACACTGTAGTTACTGTGCTATCACTGCTGTCACTGTGTTGACACTGTAGTTACTGTGCTATCACTGCTGTCACTGATGTCATGCTATCACTGTGCTGTAACTTATCACTACGCCGTCACTGCTGTCCTGCTATCACTGTGCTGTCACTTACCACTGCGCTGTCACTGCTGTCACTGTACTGATAGTGTCCAATTATTTGATCCTGTTTACACTCTCACTTGTGAGTGTAAACAGAGGAATACTCTTAAATACATTTGTAAATACTTAATGACTTCACCAGCAGTTTGTCTTCTCTTCATGAGCCTGGTGCAAAAGATCTTAATTGCCGCGTTTTGCAATTAGCTTTGATATAAATGGCGTTTGACGTCACCACTGTAGTCTCATGTGTGATATCCAGCTGCGAAATTCTGTTAGCGGAGGCGTGAAATTCCCGAGATATCGTAGACAGGCTGAGGAGGGGTTGTCGGTGGTAGTGGGTGGGCGGGGGGTAGTGGGTGGGCGGGGGGTAGTGGGAGGATGTAATGAACCTTAACATAGACTTATGACAAAGGTGGTGTCACTGGTGTTGATGTGATGTTACTGTAATATCCATCGTCAAAGCATTTGTGCAAACTATTATAGTACAAAGTGTCAGGGGCCCAAGACTGATCAACTGCCTCCCAGCATACATACGGGGGATTACCAATAGGCACCTAAAGTCAGTACCTGACCAGCCGGGCTGTGGTTCGTACGTCAGGTTGCGTGCGGCCAACGCCCTGATCCACCATGAGGCCTAGTCACAGACCGGGCCGCGGGGGCGTTGACCCCCGAAACCCTCTCCAGGTATACTCCAGGTATGTTCCAGGTATACTCCAGGTATGCTCCAGGTATACTCCATATATACTACAGGTATGCTTCAGGTATACTCCAGGTATGCTCCAGGTATACTCCAGGTATATTCCAGGTATGCTCCAGGTATACTCCAGGTATGATCCAGGTATACTCCAGCTATGCTCCAGCTATACTCCAGGTATGCTCCAGGTATGTTCCAGGTATACTACAAGTATAATCCAGGTATGCTTCAGGTATACTCCAGGTATGCTCCAGGTATACTCCAGGTATATTCCAGGTATGCTACAGGTATACTCCAGGTATGCTCCAAGTATACTCCAGGTATACTCCAGGTATAATCCAGGTATGCTCCAGGTATACTCCAGGTATACTCCAGGTATGCTCTAGGTATACTCCAGGTATGCTCCACGTATACTCCAGGTATACTCCAGGTATGCTCCAGGTATACTCCAGGTATACCTGGCTACATTGTGAATATGGAAGATAAATATATATGGAAATTTCACTGCGTATGTTAAGTTAAACACTTAAATTATCTCTCTGGTGTCCCACTATCTCCTCGTCTCCTTCGGTCTCTCTGGTGTCCCACTATCTCCTCGTCTCCTTCGGTCTCTCTGGTGTCCCACTATCTCCTCGTCTCCTCGGTCTCTCTGGTGTCCCACTATCTCCTCGTCTCCTTCGGTCTTCCTGGTGTCCCACTATCTCCTCGTCTCCTTCGGTCTCTCTGGTGTCCCACTATCTCCTCGTCTCCTTCGGTCTCTCTGGTGTCCCACTATCTCCTCGTCTCCTTCGGTCTCTCTGGTGTCCCACTATCTCCTCGTCTCCTTCGGTCTCTCTGGTACTTCTTTTCATTCTTCTTAGTTGTCTAAAGTCGCCCACTTTCTCTTTCTTTTTTTATTTACATTTCCAATCTCATCTTTCTTCCCTTCCTTAGTCTTCCCTTCTCTCTGCTTTCCGCATTCCTTATATCCTCTCACCCTGCCATGCCCTGCTCAAGTTTACACACTTCCCCTGCCTCTGCCCCTACCATCTATTCCACCCCTTTCCTCTCTCTCCTCTCTGCCTCCTTTACAGCCTTAAACACGCACTCTTTGCCTGTCCTTTCCGCCCTGCCTGCCCTGCCTGCCCTGCCTGCCCTGCCTGCCCCTGCCCTCCGTCCTGCCTGCCCTCCCCACCCTGCCTGCCCTCCCCGCCCTGCCTGCCCTCCCCGCCCTTACTACATGTTAACAAACTGCTTCTTAAGCTGTGATATAACCTGGTAATTGTTGACCCTCTTGTGTTGTCTTGACGTTGCTTCTCTGAATGTCTTGACCCTTATTTTTTTGTTTTACCCAACCATAAATACTTCTGGGAACGTTCTGATAAATATAATATTCTTCAGATCCCAAAACGATATGGGAGAAATGCATTTATATATATAACACAGTGATGAATTCTATTTTTAGAGATATAAATTATCCTATACAGTCGTTCCTCAAACAACATTCTATGTTGTATTTTGAACCTCTGGTCTTTTTTTTTTTTTTTTAGTGAATTTGTCCTATGATGTAAGAGTGAGTTTTGCCTGTTATGGAGGGGTCTTCACACTGGCCATGGAGAATGGAAACTGATCAAGCCAGTCAACTGATCCCTTGATTGTTTGCAACTTTGCATGAAGATTCTGCAGTGTATTTGTGTATTCCAGTCATGGCATTGTGTCTTTTTATTCTTCTCATTCCATCCAAGGTTTTC
Source organism: Cherax destructor (assembly GCA_009830355.1). Taxonomy (NCBI): domain Eukaryota; kingdom Metazoa; phylum Arthropoda; class Malacostraca; order Decapoda; family Parastacidae; genus Cherax; species Cherax destructor. The sequence continues at coordinate 196,829 of WNWK01000138.1, forward strand.
ATTTATAACTTCAGAACGCCTTATCCAATTGCGTTCAAATTTCGACCGCTAGTTAGTTGTTACTAGGCGAAGGTCCGCAGAGCGACTGATGTGACCAGGTACTCTGCTCTGTTTTATATAGATCATTCCCGAAATTGATTTTCGCCAGATTGCTCTTAAATTCCACTTTTGATCACTTTAACTGCAGCTACAGCTTCTGGTCAGCTTTAAGCTTTTAGTACTGATGTCAATGTTTGACTATGTTGGGTTATCCTAGTTTAAATCTACATAATATAATTTGAATGTACCTGTTCATGGAAATGAACTACACTGCCTGGCTTTCCTGGGTTACCCTGGCTTATCGGAATTAATAATAGTGTTCTTCAGCACGTAGCATTTTAAACAAGACATAGGAATCAATATTTACCAGGGGCAATTTTTTTATATACCCTTCTTGTCTCAAACGCTGAGTATAAATTTTGAAAAATCCAACCCTGATGTTATATAATTAATATATTACAAATGTTATTTAACTGGACTTAATGAGAATCAACGAAATAATGGGTCATTAAACCTTTTGATCACCTGTCCACCACCATACAAGAATATATAATCCTAAAATAGGGATTAAAGTAAATTTTCAAAATATATACACTGAGAGACATACACCTCAAGATGTATATATAACTCCCCTTATCCTGCAGTGGACAAAACGTTTGAAGACAACGACATAACTTATCCTTCTGTGGACGAAACGTTTAGGGACAACATAGTTCCTATCTGAAGAAAACGGATCACCACGAGGATGACAGGAATGACTTTCCCTTCCTCATAATGCAGTATACAAAACCCTCCTTAAAGTCCTCACCAGCATCTGATCTCTGGCTTGCGGCATGATGTTCACAACATGATGTTTGCAGCATGATGTTTGCAGCATGATGTTTGCAGCATTATGTTTGCAGCATATATGTTTGCAGCATGTATGTTTGCAAACACGACAACCCCAGAAGAGGAAGAGCCTACTAATTACAAAAAAAAAGAGATAAATATAATCACGGCATGACTGCTTGGAGAGAGCAATGAGCGAGAGTAATAACTCAGTGCCACCTGAGCCCATGATGGCCTTGTACGAGTGCCGGTGCACTGTTGTCACCCCTTGGCCCTCAACCCCTACCTCCCCTACCCCTTCCCCTAGGGGTCCTAAAATAGCTCTAACTATTGTGCCTGAGTCAACCAGTTCCAGCCATCAGTGCCACATTGCGCATCTGTCATGTGGGTGCCAACCTCTGACAGTGACCACCTCTCACACTGACCACCTCTCACAGTGACCACCTCTCACAGTAACCACTTACTTACCTATTTGCTTTCCCACTTACATACCTACTTACTTACCTACTTACTTACCTACTTACTTACCTACTTACTTACCTATTTACTTACCTACTTACTTACCCGCTTGCTTACTTTCCTACTTATTTGTTTATTTTATGTTTTGTTTATTTACTCTGCAGTTTCTTTGTTTAAATACTTACATATTTATTTGTTTACTTTATGCTTTGTTTCTTTGGTTGGAAATTTGTTTGTTTAAATTTGTAAGTTGATTGTTTTTTGCTTTATGTCTGAGTGCTTTGTTTTGGCTGTATTTTATTCAGTTAGGGCTTTGTTTGTTTTTTGTGCTTTATTTGTTTGCTCTGACCTTTGTTTGGTCAGTTCTTTTTTAATTTTTTTTTGTGGTTTTTGGCTTTCATTTGCCTTTTTTTAGTTTGCGTTTCCTTTGTATGAATTGTTTTCTTATCTTTGGTTTGTATTTTTTTACTTGGTTTGAAATTTGTCGTTTGATTTGGGCTTGTTTATTTGCTTGTGTTTTATTTGTTCGAGTTTGACTTTGTTTTGAATTTTATTTGTTTGATTTTGGATTTGCTTGTTTGGTTTGTGCCATTGTTTTGTTTACCTTGTGGAGGCTGATAAGTCTGCTGCTAATTAACTATAAGAATATACTGGTGTATAAGACGCATGCACAGAGACTCGACCCTTACAACCACATATAGGTGAACACACACATACACTCACAGAAGGGAGTGAAGGGAGAGAGAGTTGACCTCGTAGCGACCAGTGAAGAGGCGGGGGCCAGGAGCTATGAATCGACCCCTGCAATCACAATTAGGTGAGTACACATACACACACACACACACACACATATATATATATATGTGTGTGTGTGTGTGTGTGTGTGTGTGTGTGTGTGTGTGTGTGTGTGTGCATGTGTACTCACCTATTTGTGGTTGCAGGGGTCGATTCATAGCTCCTGTGTGTGTGTGTGTGTGTGTTTGTACATCTCATATTATGTAATTGCTTCATAAACAATGTAATATGTTAGGTAAACAACATGAAAAACTAATCTATGTCTTCAGCCAAATTGCCTTAAGCCTCAAACTTCAGTCCTGAGTGTCTCAACAACTTCACTCACGCTGTCCCTAAATCCCAAGTGTCAGATCTGAATGTCTCATCAACAGTCTTGAAATTGGTCCATGCCTCACCAAGTCTCAACTGCTCCAAACGTCAACTGTTCCCAGGCTCAACTGCTCCAAACCTCAACTGCTCCAAGCCTCAGCTGCTCCAAGCCAGCTGCACCAAGCCTCAGACCTCAGTGTCTTTCTAACTTCCACGAGGTTTCGCCATTTACTAAGACAAAAACCATTATAAAAGCAATATACCTGTTCCAGAGAGTAATTATTGCAGAAGTATCGTGGAAGTCAGTCTCTTCCCCCAGCCAAAACAATAACAACCTGATGTACACAAGAGAAAATTAGAACCCTCGGCAGTTCCAATTATAAAGCCATTCCTTATAAAAGCTGCCCTAGTCAGAAGCCGGCCTTCAAACATGGGAATTTTTCTGGAGTAGGTGGAAAATGAGAAGGGGGATAGAGGATGGAATGGAGGGAGGAACTGATGGTTGCTTGGTTAGTTACTGGAGGATAGAAGACAAATGCATTCGGGGATATACCTCTTTTATTTGGCTGCAGTGTGTAGTTTGTGGGGATTTTCTCTAGTTTTTCTGTGTGTATGTGTGAGTCAACTGGAGACGGTCAACAAGAGGGTGAGTCAGATGGGAGATTCAGAGTAAACTTAGTTGGTGGAGCGTAATGTTCCAGGAAGCTGAAAACATCACCCATCACTCCACACTGATGGTAGGGCAACCCCTAAACGCCCACCTACCACTCCCCTCTTTCCTTGCCCTCCCTACCTCCATTCTCGCCCTCCCTCCCAGTCTAATTCCCTCCCCTTCCTCCCAGCCCGTTCACTGACCATCATGGAATAGGATAGCAACATATTGTTCAAGTGTCTAATTTTTCTGCATAAAACAATCCCTGATTTTACTTCCTGCCTTCCCTTCCTAGTCTACCCTCCCTCAGACACACCTACCACACCTGAGCTTCAGACACACCTACCACACCTGAGCCTCAGACACACCTACCACACCTGAGCCTCAGACACACCTACCACATCTGAGCCTCAGACACACCTACCACATCTGAGCCTCAGACACACCTACCACATCTGAGCCTCAGACACACCTACCACACCTGAGCCTCAGACACACCTACCACACCTGAGCCTCAGACACACCTACAACACCTGAGCCTCAGACACACCTACAACACCTGAGACTCAGACACACCTACCACACCTGAGCCTCAGACACACCTACCACACCTGAGCCTCAGACACACCTACCACACCTGAGCCTCAGACACACCTACCACACCTGAGCCTCAGACACACCTACAACACCAGAGCCTCAGACACACCTACAACACCTGAGCCTCAGACACACCTACAACACTTGAGCCTCAGACACACCTACAACACCTGAGCCTTAGACACACCTACAACGCCTGAGACTCAGACACACCTACAACACCTGAGACTCAGACACACCTATCACACCTGAGCCTCAGACACACCTACAACACCTGAGCCTCAGACACACCTACAACACCTGAGCCTTAGACACACCTACAACGCCTGAGACTCAGACACACCTACAACACCTGAGACTCAGACACACCTACAACACCTGAGCCTCAGACACACCTACCACACCTGAGCCTTAGACACACCTACAACGCCTGAGACTCAGACACACCTACAACACCTGAGACTCAGACACACCTACAACGCCTGAGACTCAGACATAACACTGGTGGAGGAAAATTAGCGAAGACACCTTCTCCAAGTTAATAATCACCTGCCTTAACTTACTGACACATTATTGATGCCATAAAAACATGTATTTAAGATAATATTTATATTTATATGTCCGTGACGTGAGATACAAAAAGACCTCCTCCTCCTCCGCTTCCTCCTCCTCCGCTTCCTCCTCCTCCTCCTGCCAATCCTCCTGTTCCTCCTCCTCCTCCTCCTGTTCCTCCTCCTGCTCCTCCTCTTCCTCCTCCTCCTCCTCCTCCTTCTCTTCCTGCTGTCGCTGCCGCTGCCGCTGCTGCTGCTGCTGCGTCTGCCGCTTCCGCTGCTGTTGCTGCGTCGGCCGCTACTTCTGCTGCTGCTACTGCTGCGTCTGTCGCTGCTGCTGCTGTTGCTGCTGCAGCGTCTGCAGCTGCTGTTTCTGCCGTTGCTGCCACTGTTGATGCTGCGTCTGCGTCTGCCGCTGCTGCTGCGTCTGCCGCTGCCGTTGCTGCTGCTGCTGCCGCTGATGCTGCCGCTGCTGGTGCTGCTGCTGCTGCTGCTTGCAGCCTCCGCCTATAGAGCACACAGAGAAGCTTTATAAATTCCAAATTGAGGAGACAAAAAGAAATCCGAACTACAAACTGAGCCAAAGAAACAACATCAAGCAACTTTGAGTGTTGCTAGCAGACAGGAAGTGGGAAAACTAGAAGAAAAAAATGGGAAAATAAAAGAAAGAAAATAAGAAAAAAAGAGAACGTGGTAACGCAAGCCCCCCAAAAATAAAACTCAAGAAATTTTACATAGAATAACAATATGATCCTTAGGATGCCATCCCAGTATCAGCCAAGAAAGCCATGCAGTGTGGCTTGTTTCCACTGATCCTTAGGATGCCACCCACTTACTACCTGGAGTCTACCTGGAGAGAATTACAGGGGTCAACGCCCCCGCGGCCCGGTCTGTGACCAGGCCTCCTGTTGGACCAGAGCCTGATCAACCAGGCTGTTACTGCTGGTCGCACGCAGTCCAACGTACGAACCACAGCCCGGCTGATCAGGTACCGACTTGAGGTGCCTGTCCAGTGCCTGCTTGAAGACAGCCAGGGGCTTGTTGGTAATCCCCCTGATGTATGCTGGGAGGCAGTTGAACAATCTTAGGCCCCTCACACTTATTGTGTTGTCCCTCAACGTGCTAGTGGCACCCCTGCTCTTCATTGGGGGGATGTTACATCGCCTGCCGAGTCTTTTGCTTTCGTACGGAGTGATTTTTGTGTGCAAGTTTGGTACTAAGCCCTCGAGAATTTTCCATGTGTATATAATAATGTATCTCTCCCGCCTGCGTTCTAGAGAGTACAGGTTTAGGAACTTCAAGCGTTCCCAGTAGTTGAGGTGGTTTATCGCACTTATGCGTGCGGTGAAGGTTCTCTGCACATTTTCAAGGTCAGCAATTTAAATCCCCCGCCTTGAAAGGTGCAGTTAGTGTGCAGCAATATTCCAGCCTAGATAGAACAAGCGATCTGTAAAGTGTCAACATGGGCTTGGCATCCCTGGTTTTGAAGGTTCTTATTATCCATTCTGTCATTTTTCGAGCAGATGCAATTGCTACATTGTTATGGTCCTTGAAGGTGAGATCCTCTGACATGATCACTCCCAGGTCTTTGACATTAGTTTTTCGCTCTATTGTGTGGTTGGAATTAGTTTTGTACTCCGATGAGATTTTAATTTCCTCACGTTTTCCATATCAGAGTAATTGAAATTTCTCATCATTGAACTTCATATTGTTTTCTGCAGCCCATTTAAAGATTTGGTTTATGTCTGCTTGGAGTCTTGCAGTGTCTTCAACGGTGGACACTGTCATACAGATTCGGGTGTCATCTGCAAAGGAAGACACGGCACTGTGGCTGATATCCCTGTCAATGTCTGATATGAGGATGCCAGTTCACTGTTAGGTGCAGAGTGACAGCAGAAATAAGGTTCCAAACAAGTGACTACAAACTGATGACTACAAAGAGATCACGACAAAGAGGTGACTGCAAACAGAACATTACAAACAAATCACTACAAACAGATTAGTACAAAGAGATCACTACAAATAGATCGCTACAAACAGAGCACTATAAAGAGATGACTTCAAACAGATGACTACAGCCAGATGACTACAAACAGATGACTTCAAACAGATGACTACAAACAGATGACTACAAATAGATGACTTCAAACAGATGACTACAAATAGATGACTTCAAACAGATGACTACAAACAGATGACTACAAACAGGTGACTACAAACAGATGACTTCAAACAGATGACTGCAAACAGATAACTACAAACAGGGGACCACAAACAGATGACTACAAACAGATGACTTCAAACAGCTGACTACAAACAAGTGACTACAAAGAAATCACTACAAAAAAACTTAATACAAAAATTGGAATAGAACTAGGATAAATTTGAGTCAACAGGAAAGCAACGTTCTGCTGGTAAAGTCGTTGATGTTAACTGCCAGAATTCCTGCCATGACTGAAGCCTTGCGTCACATGACTTAACATTTACGACTCCTTCTTGCGTAACTTATTCGTAATATTATGAATTTCTTCTTTTGCGATAGTCACGCACTTGTCTTGTTCACTTTACTAAGAACGTTCTTCTTCTTCTTCTTCTTCTTCTTCTTCTTCTTCTTCGTCTTCTTCTTCTTCTTCTTCTTCTTCTTCTTCTTCTTCTTCTTCTTCTTCTTCTTCGTCTTCTTCTTCTTCTTCTTCTTCTTCTTCTTCTTCTTCTTCTTCTTCTTCTTCTTCTTCTTCTTCTTCTTCTTCTTCTTCTTCTTCTTCTCCATTATTATTATTATTATTATTATTATTATTATTATTATTATTATTATTATTATTATTATTATTATTATTACTATTATTATTATTATTATTATTATTATTATTAATATTATCATTATTATTATTATTATTATTATTATTATTATTATTATTATTATTATTAGTAGTAGTAGTAGTAGTAGTAGTAGTAGTAGTAGTAGTAGTAGTAGTATTGGTGTTGTTATTATGATTGTTGTTGCTGTTATTAACATTATTATTATTATTATTATTATTTTTATTATTATTATTATTATTATTATTATTATTATTAACATTATTATCGTAATAGGGAAGCGCTAAACATGTAATGGTCATACTGCGCCTGTGAAATGGGACATAATCAATTTTGATCCAAGGAAGGGAAGAGTAACTGCCCTTCGCTGGATAAAGTTATAAGTACTGTTCTTTATGGTTATAAGTTGTGAATAAGCAGAAGCATGGAAGGGGAGGACTCGAACCATGGTCCTTACAACGCTCTCTATTCATTATAAGTTGTCTTCTTGAAAGTTATTAGTTGTGTTTTTGAAAGTTATAAGTTGCATTCTTGATAGTTATGAGGTGTATTCTTTATAGTAATACTATTTTGCAATATTTAAAGTTATGGGTTGTGATTTTAAAAGATATAAATTAAGTTCTTTAAAATAATAATTTTGCATTCCTCAAAGTTATGTTTATAAGATGTGTTCTTTATAGTAATAATTTACCTTATTTTAAGTTATAATTTGTATTTTTAAAAGTTACGCCTTAAGTTCTTTAAAATAATAATTTTTGCATTCTTTAGTTATAAGTTGTTGCCTTCAAAGTTATAAATTGTCTTCTTTAAACTTATAAATTGTTTTCTTTAAAGTTATAAATATTATTTTTAAAAGTTATAAATCCATATTTATTTAGGTTATAAAGTGGAAATATAAGTGGAGCATAAGACGTAACTAGAAGTAGAGAAGAGAGAGGCTGCAGCAGCTGGCATCACAACACACTGTGTATAATAACTGAGATACATGTCGCCTTATTTCACGTACACAAGAGAGGAGGTTAAACTCCGCCTCGACCTGGTACTGATCTAACCATGTATTTATTCACTCTCTCTCTCTCTCGCTTCTCCTCTACAAACTGTATATTGCGTCTCTTCTCTTGACGTCAAAAAATGCATTTGTATGTCCTCTGCAGTTAGATTGTGTGTGTGTGTGAAGCCTATCTACTACAAGTGCATTTTCAAGGCTGTAAGTTACCTAAAAATTTAATATTAAAATTATTTTCAGACCTAAAAGATACCTAAAAGATATTAAAGTAAATGTTCATTGCATGAACACTGAGATGTATACCTGGAGTATACCTGGAGAGAGTTCCAGGGGTCAACGCCCCTGCGGCCCGGTTTGTGACCAGGCCTCATGTTGGATCAGAGCCTGATCAACCAGGCTGTTACTGCTGGCCGCACGCAGTCCAACGTACGAACCACAGCCTGGCTCGTCAGGTACAGACTTTAGGTGCCTGTCCAGTGCCTGCTTGAAGACAGCCAGGGGTTTGTTGGTGATTCCCCTGATGTATGCTGGGAGGCGGTTGAACACTGACACTTATTGTGTTGTCTCTCAACGTACTAGTGGCACCCCTGCTTTTCATTGGGGGGATGTTACATCGTCTGCCGAGTGTTTTGCTTTCGTAGGGAGTGACTCTCGTGTGTAAGTTTGGTACTAATCCCTCGAGAATTTTCCAAGTGTATATAATAATGTATCTCTCCCGCCTGCGTTCTAGGGAGTACAGGTTTGGGAGTACAGGTTTAGGAACTTCAAGTGTTCCCAGTAATTGAGGTGGTTTATCGCAGTTATGCGTGCCGTGAAGGTTCTCTGCACATTTTCTAGGTCAGCAATTTCACCCGCCTTGAAAGGTGCAGATAGTGTGCAGCAATATTCCAGCCTAGATAGAACAACCGACCTGAAAAGTGTCAACATGGGTTTGGCATCCCTTGTTTTGAAGGTTCTCATTATCCATCCTGTCATTTTTCTAGCGGATGCGGTTGCTACGGTGTTATGGTCCTTGAAGGTGAGATCCTCTGACATGATCACTCCCAGGTCTTTGACATTAGTTTTTCGCTCTATTGTGTGGTTGGAATTTGTTTTGTACTCCGATGAGATTTTAATTTCCTCACGTTTTCCATATCTGAGTAATTGAAATTTCTCATCATTGAACTTCATATTGTTTTCTGCAGCCCATTTAAAGATTTGGTTTATGTCTGCCTGGAGTCTTGCAGTATCTTCAACGGTGGACACTGTCATGCAGATTCGGGTGTCATCTGCTTATATCCCTGTTTATGTCCGATATGAAGATGAGGAACAGGATGGGAGCGAGTACTGTGCCTTGTGGAACAGAGCTTTTCACAGTAGCTGCCTCAGACTTTACTCTGTTGACTACTACTCTTTGTGTTCTACTTGTTAGGAAATTATAGATCCATCTACCAACTTTTCCTGTTATTCCTTTATCACCCATTTTGTGTGCTATCACACCATGGTCACACTTGTCAAAGGCTTTTGCAAAGTCTGTGTACATAACATCTGCATTCTGTTTGTCTTCTAGAGCATCCAGGACCTTGTCGTAGTGGTCCAGTAGTCGTAGTGGTGAATATACACTGAAAGTTATATAAAAGTCTCGGTGAATATCTACACAATTAAATAATTACAGCTTTATTTGGGCAGCGATAACTTTTATTTTTCCCTGTCTGTTTTTTTCCATGCTGGCAACAGGAGAATTCTGACAAGCTGTATCACTGTTCTTCCACCTGTTGTTAGTTATACTCACTGTTCTTCCATCTGTTGTTAGTTATACTCACTGTTCTACCACCTGTTGTTAGTTATACTCACTGTTCTTCCATCTGTTGTTAGTTATAATCACTGTTCTTCCATCTGTTGTTAGTTATAATCACTGTTCTTCTATCTGTTGTTAGGTATAATAACTAAATGGGTATAATGACCATCAGACTCCTCAGAGTTATCCTCAGGGAAATAACTTCGGCTTAGGCTCAAGTTACGGCCACCTTTTTCGAGATATGAATAAGAAGACAGTTTTAACTGAGTCACAAATAATTTATGGTGGCGTAAACCTGGTTACAACATCTTCTGTCTCTGAACAATGGATAACGCACCGGCTTGCTTGTTTTAGGACCGGCTTGCCATGGGTTCGAGTCATCGGTTCAGTGAGTAGCTTATCGAAAGTATAGTTGTTATTTGCGACACAAATACAGTGGACCCTCGGTTAACGAATACCCCGGAAATCGTGCAATTATGTAAGTATAATTTTGTAAGTTCTTGTGGAAGTGTATTTTTGGGGGTCTGAAATAGACTAACCTACGTGAAATTTTTCCTTAAGGGAGTAAATTCGTTCGGTAATGGCACTTGAGCAGACTTCAGGAGTGAAGTTTTTACGAAACTCGGGGGTCCACTGTACTTCAACATTATTTAGATGGCCTAATAAATTTCACTCTATTGTAGCCCACCTCTAAGAGCAACGTATTTACAATTTTATACAGAGAGAGAGAGAGAGAGAGAGAGAGAGAGAGAGAGAGACAGACAGACAGACAGACAGACAGACAGACAGACAGACAGGAAGACGGACAGAGAGACAGAGACAGACAAAGAGAAAGACAGAGACAGAGATAGACACAGACAAACACACAGACACCGTCTTGCACACACATACACACACACAAACAACAAACATGCACACACAACCATGCACAAAATATCTCATACAACACACAACAGGCCAAGTGTTTATCGACAAGTGCCTTTGGTAACTGATGACTAACTTACTAACACTGAAAGACACTCTTATACTCACATGGAGACGTACACACAGGGAGACGTACACACAGGGAGACGTACACACAGGGAGGCGTCCACACAGGGAGACGTACACACAGGGAGACGTACACACAGGGAGACGTACACACAGGGAGACGTACACACAGGGAGACGTACACACAGGGAGACGTACACACAGGGAGACATACTCACAGGGAGACGTACACACAGGGAGACGTATACACAGGGAGACGTACACACAGGGAGACGTACACACATGGAGACGTACACACAGGGAGACGTACACACAGGGAGACGTACACATAGGGAGACGTACACACAGGGAGACGTACACACAGGGAGACGTACTCACAGGGAGACGTACACACAGGGAGACGTATACACAGGGAGACGTACACACAGGGAGACGTACACACAGGCAGACGTACACACAGGGAGATGTATACACAGGGAGACGTACACACAGGGAGACGTATACACAGGGAGACGTACACACAGGGAGACGTACACACAGGGAGACGTACACACAGGGAGACGTACACACAGGGAGACGTACACACAGGGAGACGTACACACAGGGAGACGTACACACAGGGAGACGTACACACAGGGAGACGTACACACAAACAACAAACAAACAACTTCATATAATCGACATTGGAGTAATTAATATATATATAAATAGTCAGACAATCGTGTATACACAGAGATTTACTTGTGTATACACAGGGATTTACTAGTGTATACACAGGGATTTACACGTGTACACACAGGGATTTACTCGTGTATATACAGAGATTTACTCGTATATAGACAAGGATTTACTCGTGTATACATAGGGATTTACTCGTTTATACACAGGGATTTACTAGTGTATACACAGATATTTACTCGTGTATACACAGGGATTTACTCGTGTATACACAGGGATTTATTCGTGTGTACACAATGAAACAGTCGTTTATGTTCATGGAACGTGTACACACAAATTCTAAAAAAATGCTAATATATTCTTGGAATACATGAAGCAGGTCACATTGTTTATGTCTGTGCCACAAACAGACGTGGATACATGAAGCAGGTCACATTGTTTATGTCTGTGCCACAACCAGACGTGGATACATGAAGCAGGTCACATTGTTTATGTCTGTGCCACATCCAGACGTGGATACATGAAGCAGGTCACATTGTTTATGTCTGTGCCACAACCAGACGTGGATACATGAAGCAGGTCACATTGTTTATGTCTGTGCTACATCCAGACGTGGATACATGAAGCAGGTCACATTGTTTATGTCTGTGCCACAGCCAGACGTGGATACATGAAGCAGGTCACATTGTTTATGTCTGTGCCACAACCAGACGTGGATACATGAAGCAGGTCACATTGTTTATGTCTGTGCTACATCCAGACGTGGATACATGAAGCAGGTCACATTGTTTATGTCTGTGCCACAACCAGACGTGGATACATGAAGCAGGTCACATTGTTTATGTCTGTGCCACAACCAGACGTGGATACATGAAGCAGGTCACATTGTTTATGTCTGTGCTACATCCAGACGTGGATACATGAAGCAGGTCACATTGTTTATGTCTGTGCCACAACCAGACGTGGATACATGAAGCAGGTCACATTGTTTATGTCTGTGCCACAACCAGACGTGGATACATGAAGCAGGTCACATTGTTTATGTCTGTGCCACAACCAGACGTGGATACATGAAGCAGGTCACATTGTTTATGTCTGTGCCACAACCAGACGTGGATACATGAAGCAGGTCACATTGTTTATGTCTGTGCCACAACCAGACGTGGATACATGAAGCAGGTCACATTGTTTATGTCTGTGCCACAACCAGACGTGGATACATGAAGCAGGTCACATTGTTTATGTCTGTGCCACAACCAGACGTGGATACATGAAGCAGGTCACATTGTTTATGTCTGTGCCACAACCAGACGTGGATGAATCAAATAGTTAAATAGCACAAGCTATCAAATTTAATTATCTACTGTTGCTGCTGCTGTTATGATTCATATTTTTCCTGCTGTTGTTTCTGCTGGTGCTGCTGATGCTACTGTTGTTGTTGTTGTTGTTGCTGCTGTTGTTGTTGTTGTCGCTGCTGCTGCTGCTGCTGCTGTATTGATTATTAAGAATAATCAATAAACTAGACCAAATGATAATTTTGAATTATTCCGAGGACTGACTCAGTGACAGAGGGAAATCTTTTGCCCTCAACCCATCTCAGTCGAAATTCCATCCTAAGCTCTTCATTCATAATGTTTTTCTTTGATACACGGGAGCCATTATGTGTTTTTAAACAATTTGCAGAGCAACCGCAAGGCATTACTGGCGCTGCATGAGTCTTACGTTATATATAGCTATCTGCGTCACTTTGTAACACTCATTCAGAAGACTGTTGAAGACTGTGGTCACCTAACTCTGCTTGCACGGTGAATATGGTTGTGTAATTACCTATTTCTAATTAGCCATTTGTAACTTTAGGCGGAAAGGTATGTTCGTAGTGGCCTATCTTCAATATTTTTTTTCATATGATATATATATTTTTTAAGGATTTTTAGTAGTTCTGGCACATACCACTTCCTCTTTTAATTTGTTTAACCATTCTGTCTGAGAAGAATTTTTTTCTTTTATCCCTTTCTCTCTATTGTTACCTCAGTTGACAGCCGAGGCTTCTTGTTATCCCTGTTGTAGGTACAAAGCAATTTTTATCTGCTCTCTCGTGACCTTTTATGATCTCATGTGCGGATATCATGTTTCCAGTTTTCCTCTTATCAGCCAGGGTGGTCATCTTTCAGGGGCACCTAAGTTCCCCAGTCTTCTAATAATATGTTTATTTTTCCACTATAATCTACCTTGTCTATAATTACTATCGCATTTGCTTTATCCGTTTCGTAAGGTGAAGTTCAGGATCTTTCCTTAATTCATGGTATAACTTAACAAATCTTTGAGGACAATTGTGTTGCAGAGGCCTGAGCTTTGCTCAGACCTCTGTTGAGGCATGAGGTTTTCCAGTACCACCTCCATCATCTTAGCCATCCACGTTTCTGGGCCCCCGTGTGGCTCCAGGTTTTTCCAGTCAATTTATTTTTGATTGAAGTCACCCACAACCAGTAGCTTTGCCCTGCCCACATGGGCTCTTCTGGCCACCAGCCAGTGTGTCAACCATTGCTCTGTTATTCTCATCATATTCTTGTCTTGGCCTCCTGCTATTCAGTGATGGGTTATACATCACTGCAATCACCACCATGGGACCTCCAGTCTGAAGTGTTCCTATTATGTAGTCTCTTGCTTCTCCTCTGTCTCCTCTCTCTAACTCCTCAAAATTCCATTGTTTTTTGATGAGCAGTGCCACTCCTCCACCCCCGCTGTTCCCTCTGTCTTTCCTCAGGATCTGATATCCCGTTGGTAAGATGACGTCTGTTATCATTCCTGTGAGCCTGGTTTCTGTGAGAGCTATGATGTCTATTCCATCAGCATTGGTGTACCATACCATCAGTTTTCTCTCTAACACTGTATTCTGGGGGGCTTGTGGGGGCTGGGGGAGTGTGTGTGTGTGTGTGTGTGTTTGTTAGTTAGTTAGTTACCATTTTGTCCTAGGCACATGTCGATTAGACACTAGGCCTGTTGTATGTATGTGTGTGTGTGTGTGTGTAACGAAACACTTCGAAATGTTTCGGCCCCGCCGGGAATTGAACCCGGGCCCTCCGTGCGTGAAGCAAGTGGGCTAGCCACCATGCCATCGGGGCGTGTGTGTGTGTGTGTACTCACCTAATTGTACTCACCTAATTGTGGTTGCAGTGGTCGATACTCAGCTCCTGGCCCCGCCTCTGCGCTGCCCGCTACTGGGTATCTGCTCTCCCTGCTCCATGAGCTTTATCATACCTCGTCTTAAAACTGTGTATGGTTCCTGCCTCCACTATATCTTTCTCTAGACTATTCCACTTCCTGACTACTCTGTGGCTGAAGAAATGCTTCCTAACATCCCTTTGACTCATCTGAGTCTTCAGCTTCCAGTTGTGTCCCCTTGTTTCTGTGTTCCCTCTCTGGAACATCCTGTCACTGTCTACCCTGTCGATTCCCCGCAGTATTTTGTATGTCGTTATCGTGTGTGTGTGTGTGTGTGTGTGTGTGTGTGCGTGTGTGTGTGTGTGTGTGTGTGTGTGTGTGTGTGTGTGTGTGTGTGTGTGTGTGTGAGTTAGTGTGTGGGTGAGTGAGTTGATAAGTGTGTTGGTAGTAAATGGATGAATGTGTGGGGAAGTGTGTGGATGTGGGCATAAAAGTTTCTCTCTCTCTCTCTCTCTCTCCAAAAGAGCGTGAGGCAAATATTTTTTTCCTAAATTCTCAGGATTCTCTAGCTGTCTCTAGTACATTCATTTAACGATTTAGCTTCTGAAAAAGGTTTATGCCGAGATGTCCAAAACAGTTTTAATTTCCCCCTCCTACGGTCGCTTATTGCAAATCATTTTAACTAATAGTAGTTGTTAAATGTTGATGAAGACAGGGAAGCTGTAATTTCGTGTATAGGGCAAGGAGGAATAACATCTTGTAGGAGTGCGGAAGAGCCAGTTGTGACTGTGGGGGAAGTTCGTGAGGCAGTGGGTAGAATGAAAGGGGGTAAGGCAGCTGGGATTGATGGGATAAAGGTAGAAATGTTAAAAGCAGGCGGAGATATAGTTTTGGAGTGGTTGGTGCTATTATTTAATACATGTATGGAAGAGGGTAAGGTACCTAGGGACTGGCAGAGAGCGTGTATTGTTCCTTTGTATAAAGGCAAAGGGGACAAAAGAGAGTGCAAAAATTTTAGGGGAATAAGTCTGTTGAGTATACCAGGTAAAGTGTATGGTAGAGTTATTATTGAAAGAATTAAGAGTAAGACGGAGAGCAGAATAGCAGATGAACAAGGTGGCTTTAGGAAAGGTAGGGGGTGTGTAGTCCAAGTGTTTACAGTGAAACATATAGGTGAACAGTATTTGGATAAGGGTAAAGAGGTTTTTGTGGCATTTATGGATTTGGAAAAGGCGTATGATAGGGTGGATAGGGGGGGCAATGTGGCAGATGTTGCAGGTGTATGGAATAGGAGGTAGGTTATTGAAAGCAGTGAAGAGCTTTTATGAAGATAGTGAGGCTCAGGTTAGAGTGTGTAGGAGAGAGGGAGATTATTTCTCGGTAAAAGTAGGCCTTAGACAGGGATGTGTAATGTCACCGTGGTTGTTCAATATATTTATAGATGGGGTTGTAAGAGAAGTGAATGCGAGGGTCTTGGCAAGAGGTGTGGGGTTAAAAGACAAAGAATCAAATACAAAGTGGGAGTTGTCACAGTTGATTTTTGCTGATGACACTGTGCTTTTGGGAGATTCTGAAGAGAAGTTGCAGTGGTTGGTGGATGAATTTGGTAAGGTATGTGAAAGAAGAAAATTGAAAGTGAATATAGGAAAGAGTAAGGTAATGAGGATAACAAAAAGATTAGGTGACGAATGATTGGATATCAGATTGGAGGGAGAGAGTATGGAGGAGGTGAATGTATTCAGATATTTGGGAGTGGACATGTCAGCAGATGGGTCTATGAAGGATGAGGTGAATCATAGAATTGATGAGGGGAAAAGGGTGAGTGGTGCACTTCGGAGTCTGTGGAGACAAAGAACTTTGTCCATGGAAGTAAAGAGGGGAATGTATGAAAGTATAGTTATACCAACACTCTTACATGGGTGTGAAGCATTGATGATGAATATCGCAACGAGGAGAAGGCTGGAGGCAGTGGAAATGCCATGTCTGAGGTCAATGTGTGGTGTGAATATAATGCAGAGAATTCGGAGTTTGGAAATTAGGAGGTGTGGGATTACCAAAACTATTATCCAGAGGGCTGAGGAGGGGTTGTTGAGGTGGTTCGGACATGTAGAGAGAATGGAACGAAACAGAATGACGTCGAGAGTGTATAAATCTGTAGTGGAGGGAAGGCGGGGTAGGGGTCGGCCTAGGAAAGGTTGGAGGGAGGGGGTAAAAGAGGTTTTGCGTGCGAGGGGCTTGGATTTCCAGCAAGCATGCGTGTGCGTATTTGATAGGAGTGAATGGAGATAAATGGTTTTTAATACTTGACGTGCTGTTGGAGTGTGAGCAAAGTAACATTTATGAAGGGATTCAGGGAAACCGGCAGGCCGGACTTGAGTCCTGGAGATGGGAAGTACAGTGTCTGCACTCTGAAGGAGGGGTGTTAATGTTGCAGATTTATAACTGTAGTGTAAAGCACCCCTCTGGCAAGACAGTGATGGAGTGAATGATGATGAAAGTTTTTCTTTTCCGGGCCACCCTGCCTTGGTGGGAATCGGCCGATGTGTTAAAAAAAAATATATATATATATATATATATATATATTCTTTTAGTAATATTTTTTTTAAATTCTCTGTAAACACATTTTCACTCGTCTCTTAAACACAGAGACTATCTTAGCAGAGGAATGATTTGTCATATTTTTAGGGTCGTCGTTCTTGAGTTTCAGTGGCAGATGTTCGGACCAATTAATCCTGACATGATTTAGTTTAATTTATCATGGTAAAGCAACACTATACACATGATATTTTGAGCCAGTTTATCAGTGGAGGTGTAACCAGAGAACACACAGTGCCAGACATTACGTAACCCTGGCACAAGTTGTGTTGACCTTAACATGACCCGGACAGCCCTAGTGACGTGAAGATGATGTTTAGATATGTGACATCTGCCACCACATAGTTATACTGGGTAATCATCGTCATATTCCACATGTTGGAGCTCCGTCTCCCAGAAGAGAGAGAGTCTTAATCTCCGCCTGGCCGGGCGGGAGTTAATTGAGGGTGTTCATTCTGCTTTTGACGAAGTGGGGAGGACCTCGTGTAAGTTTGTGAGCATGTGGAGGTTAGCAGGTCGCTGCCCTTGGTGGTGTTTAAGCATGAAGCACTGCCAATGCACACCAGCTGCCTGGTGGTGCTAACGCACTAAGCATCACCAGCACCACCACTACCACAACCCCGTCATCCCGTAGCTTGGTTTGTACAGCAATCAGTTCAAACATTGAGGTCCGTGGTTCGGTCCCCGGCACGGTTGAAAACATTGCGCGTGTTTCTTTAAGACACCTCCCTCTTCACCTAGCAGTAAATAGATACCTGGGTGTTAGCCGACTGGTGTGGGTCGCATCCTGGGGACAAAATTAACCTAATTTGCCCGAAATGCTCTGCATAACAAAGAGCTTTCTATATAGTATGGCAGTGATGTCAGCTATGGTCTGTATAAGTTGTATCGTGTACTTGTAGAAATAAAGATTATTATTATTATTATTATTATTATTATTATTATTATTATTAATTATTATTACTATTATTATTAATTATTATTATTATTATTATTATTAATTATTATTATTATTATTATTATTATTATTAATTATTATTATTATTATTATTATTATTATTATTATTATTATTATTATTATTATTATTATAACCCCTACCACCACCAAGGCAATACTATCCATTCCCCCCGCCCTGACCACCACCCATTTGACCACCACCCCTTTGACCCATACATGTCAGGAGAATTGATAGGTAACAGTGTAGTAAAGAAAGCGAATGCCAGACTGAAGTTCCTCTACAGACAAGCACAGTGTCTATCTACTGAGGCTCGCAGGACCCTATGTCTAGCCCTTATACAATGTCATATTGACTACGCTTGCTCTTCATGGTACTCTGCCTTGACAAAAAACTGAAAGATAAACTGCAAATCACACAGAACAAAATGGTAAGATTCATCCTGGACCTGGGCCCAAGAGAGCATGTAGGCCAGGATGAATTACAACAATTGGATTTTCTGAATATTGAAGACAGAGTAAAACAACTTAAATTGAATCAAGTTTATAAAATTGCTCACAAACAGTGTCCAGAATATCTTGCTGCCAATTTTGTCATGTCTGGGAACCAAAGCAGTCATAGTACGAGGGGGAGAGAGCACAACTTTGTAGTACCCACAGTTAATGGCCAGGCTTCAAACACCTTTTATTGTACAGCAATAAAGGAATGGAACAGACTGCCTGCACAAGTCAAAGCCAGTCATTGCATGAGCCAGTTCAAGAAGAGAACCAAAAGGTACCTAATGAATGTAGCGACAGAGAGGGAGGAGAATGATTTTTTATTTTTTTAGCTAACACACATGTATATGTAAATAACTCTCTTTACCTTATTCCTAGTATATATTCTTTATAGTATAAAAACATATATCTCCTACGGTGTATAATATTAAGGTATTAAATGGACCCCAATGGAAATAAGTCACTCTGTCTGACTTTTTTAGGTTATCCTAGGTTCTCTACACATATGCTGCTATGTATGATGATCTATGTAACTGTATTTGTGTATACCTGAATAAACTTACTTACTAACACCCCAGCGCCTCTTCCGACTTCGACCACCACAACCACAACCTTTCACCATAATCCCTCACCACCAATACTACCCACAGCAACTCAGCACCTTCACCACTCCTAGCACACACCTCACTTCAAGACCCACAGCAACACTCAGCTCAGTCCCAGACCCACAGCAACACTCAGCTCAGTCCCAGACCTACAGCAACATCCAGCTCAGTCCAAGACCCACAACAACATCCAGCTCAGTCCCAGACCCACAACAACATCCAGCTCAGTCCCAGACCCACAGCACCACACTGACCAACATTCCCACACACATAAATGCAACCATCACATAGATCATGTAAGGTCTCACGGCTGTGAATTATTACCACTGTTCAAATGACAGCCGTGGCAGCAATGACACAGTTGATGGTACTCGTTAATATATTCCCTCACTGAGTCGCAGGCGTTAATTCCTATACTTAACCTGACGGCTGTTTTACTCTGCAATTCATCCACCTTTCATGACACTGTCATTTGTGGAATATTTAGTTCGACATCTTCGGGTTTATTTACTTCACGGGATGTGTGTGTACTCACCTATATGTGGTTGCAGGTGTCGAGTCATAGCTCCTGGCCTGTGTGTTTGTGTGTGTGTGTGAGAGAAATCTTATTCCATTGCAAAGTCAAAATATTATTTACAAGGTTTAACACAGAACATTCCTTTACAATTAATGTTATATTAAGGGGACCTCACCTTAACCACACCCCAAAAGATGCATTCTACCTAATGCACTTTTATCCTTGAACCTCTGCAAATGCATGTTCCTAGAATCATACCTTGGGAATCTCTCAGCCTTCGGGCAACAACAACAGGACTGTTATCAGCAGTGGGACACTGTATGCTCTTGCTGCCGACCCTGTTGTTCCGAGGAAGCCTCCAGCACGTTTTCAAGAATGTGGTCAATGTCCTTTGCTACATGTCCGGTGATGATACATGCCAAGTCCTTGGTGTGGAATGCCATAACATACACGCTTTAAGCATTTACTTGTTAATTGGGAAACTTGCATTTTACCTAATGCCAGACCAATACACAAATATGAGAAACCTATGGCGACGCTTCGGTCCGTCTCGGACCATTAACAAATCACCAATGTGTCAGGGACAGCCCTAATTATGAAAACAAGTGGCCTGCACACCTGGTTGTAGAACGATAAGGAAGGTAAAAACGAGGAACGAGAAAAGGCAGCAAAGAGAGTAAACGGTGAGAACCGCATTTGACCAGACTTGGAAGCAAGTCTGCCAATGTTGATTCACGAGTGTACCACATCGCTTCACGACTTTGGTAGGCTTCCTTGTCATTGGCTGGTTGAACCAAGGTGCTAGCAAACGAGGGAGTCCCTACTCATTATACCCTACGCATCTGGTTCGCTGGTCGGGGGGCATGCCCATATGGATGTAATTGTAACATACTTTTAGCATACCAAAGCCATTCGCAGTTAAATGGATCACTAAAGCCTTGACCATATCTCAAAACCTGGACACCTATAAAAGAATATTTGAACAAAGAAGTTTGATCATCAATCGCATACACTGTCACATCAGTCATTTCAAAAATCCTCAGCCTCGGTATATAAATCTCCCATCTCTGAACCTTCATTGAAACATTAAAGAAAAAAAATGTTAGCAATGATATAAGTGACAAACAATAACAGCTTTATCGACATCATGAAAATTGTTTATTATTTGTTTTAGTTATTATTAGCCTTTATTATAATCAGTTTAAGAGTTAGTGAAGATGTAGCTTAGTGCAAGAGTAAAATTCAAATATAAGTTGGTTCATTAGGCTTCCGTGTTTTCGTTAAAAAGTCAAAGAAAGTCTACATTTAAGATGGGAATTCCAGCGAGTTGGACAGACAGTGTGACCTGACAGTCCTCGCAAAGTGATGCCAATGGTTTTGTCATGTGGTATCCACGAGTGAGCCCACCAAAATAAATTGTGTTAATAATAGCCATTGTTTGTCACAGCCCACTATGCTTCAGCAGCCACTTTGAATACATCTATAAACTAAGAATGAGAAAGTGAAGAAAGAATGTCTGAAAGTTCTTTACTGAGTGGCATAAAAGTAGTGTAAGTTACACGAGGAGGTAGTAGGTGCTACAACCACTGGATGAAGTAGTAAGTGCTACAACCACTGGAGGAAGTAGTAAGTGCTACAACCACTGGATGAAGTAGTAAGTGCTACAACCACTGGAGGAAGTAGTAAGTGCTACAACCACTGGAGGAAGTAGTAAGTGCTACAACCACTGGATGAAGTAGTAAGTGCTACAACCACTGGAGGAAGTAGTTAGTGCTACAACCACTAAACTCACAGAGACAATACAGCGCCTGACTAAACGAAGGAGCGTTGGGGCACAAGACCGACCTGCTCACCACCCGCAAGCTCCCGCGCGGTAAGTCACCCACACCCCCAAGCTCCCGCGCGGAGACTAACCATCATATTACTTCTGCTGTTGCGCAAGCAAATTACGGAGGCCGTGAAGTGCACAAAAAATACAACATGCAGTAAATGGCAGCAGTTGTCAAGGACAGGAATTGTTGCAAGATTGAGTAGCATAGTTGAAGTTTGCTTATATATTCAGTGGACGGAGGAAGAATTGATGAGAGGAAAGGACACGTCATTAAAACAATTGAGTAATTTTCACCTTAGATCAAACTTAATTACTTCCCGTTCCCCAGACGTTGTATGACCTGTACAGGTCACACTGTATGACCTGTACAGGTCACACTGTATGACCTGTACAGGTCACACTGTATGACCTGTACAGGTCGCACTTTATGACCTGTACAGGTCACACTGTATGACCTGTACAGGTCGCACTTTATGACCTGTACAGGTTACACAGTATGACCTGTACAGGTCGCACTTTATGACCTGTACAGGTCAATAAGATAAAATATAAGATTTCTTCGGATTTTTAACCCCGGAGGGTTAACCACCCAGGATAACCCAAGAAAGTCAGTGCGTCATGGAGGACTGCCTGTCTTATTTCCATTGGGGTCCTGTATGACCTGTACATGTCGCACTGTATGTCCTGTACAGGTCGCACTGTATGACCTGTACAGGTCGCACTGTATGACCTGTACAGGACATACAGTGCGACATGTACAGGTCACACTGTATGACCTGTACAGGTCGCACTGCATGACCTGTACAGGTCGCACTGTATGAACTGTACAGGTCGCACTGCATGACCTGTACAGGTCACACTGTATGAACTGTACAGGTCGCACTGCATGACCAATACATGTCACACTGTATGACCTCTACAGGTCATAACTTGAAGATAATAACAAGATATATCTACATAAGATCACAATAAACAGGTGATATCACAATAAGCAAAATAACCACTATAAAAAAAAACAAAGAAATTCCAAGCGTTTTCGTGATTCCTCACATTATCAAGGGCCTTGATAATGTGAGAAATCACGAAAGCGCTGGAATTTCACTATTTTTTCACAGTGGTTGTTTTTCCATGCAAGAAAAAAGCTAATTAATTACCCGTAGACACTGGTAATATCTCCAGACACTTAATTTTACACTTTTACCTTATTAATTCTAGTGACTCTGTTTTAACTGTCTTTAACAATCTCGAGCATTGTAAGGAGGACCTAAGAAGAGTGTTGAGTCCTTTAACAGTGATGAATCTGGATATTCAAGGCTTCTAACACACCTGAGAATATCTGTGATCTAGAGTATCAGGAATAGGTAGCCACGTTATACAGAATAATGACTTAATGAGAAATCTAGCGAAGAGAAACACAGAATTAGAACAGAGAGGCTCCAGAGATGATGTCTCCTGCCTCCAGGTTTCGTAAACTGGAAAGCAAACCAACAGGACTAAGAATTATTAAGGAACATAAATGAAAGTAAAGTTTATACTGAATGTAAGTAATAGTGTGGCAGATGAGTGTACAATGAAGCAGATAACTGCTTTATTGTGCACAAACTACGATTATATCGCCTAAGGTACGGACAGACAAGCCATAGCAAGGGAAGAGTGAGGGTAGAAGCAGAAAGCACTTCTCTCTCTCTCTCTCTCTTCCCCTCTGAGGAGAGTGCTGCAGGAGGGGTGTGAGAGGAAGGGTGAGTGGAAGGGGAGAGAATTCCACCCCTGCCAGGCTCCCCACTTCTTCCTCCTCACAAGTCGCCACTCTACTACTACAAAACAACTTTACTCTCATCCCTCCTGTCCTACTTTTTGCCTCACGCTGCGCATGGGTGCTTCAAACTTTGCTCCACGGACGAGTCTTACTCCAACAGTGTGTAAAATGAGTCGGAGTTCCTTGGAGTATGCTGGTCACCCCGGTCCCCTTAGACCCTCTCCCGCATCATCCTCCTCCTCCTCCTCTTCGCCTCTCGTAGGCAGATACGCAATAACCTCCAAGAGCACGGCGTAGTCCACAAACCTGATCTTTGACCGCTGCCATGAACCCTTACACTGACAAGGCCATCACCTGGGAGGCCTGATCTGGGACCGGACAATGGGGGTGGCGATTCCTGGTACCTTCTACAAGTAGTATGCAGGTAGTTACAGGTAGTATACAGGTAAGTACCCGTACCAGTAGGTACAGGTACTCACAGGTACATGTCAAAATTTATAGAAATTTTGACATGTACCTCAGTTTAAATTTAATATCAGTTTCAAACAAGCTGCGATATTATTTAGCTTTTAGTAACATAATGACCGTATACTTGTGTAAGAAGCATATGTAGAGACTGTAAGAACACCAACATTTTGCAACACACGTCCATTCTGCAACACCAATGCGAGGTCAAGCCACTAGTGTTGCCGATGCTCGCTCACTACATACAATAATCATATAAATGCCTCATTTAAGATTTCTTTTTACATCATTTCTCGGTAACGACGTTTTCTTTCCTGAAATTTACAATGACTTTCCTGGTAGTGAGAAAATTCTTAGTAAGATGGTGTTTTTTTTTGTGTGATTGTCAAGCCATCAATGGACGAGAATTATATACATATAATTTACGTATGAGCCATATGTAAATTATCGGCTATTGAAGCTGAGTTATATTCCAGGGAGGTGGAAATTTTTAAGAACAGAAAATTATAGGCTGTGACAAGAAAAATAATTCAATACGCCCGGGACTGCCAAGTTGTGGGCTCAAGGGTAAATGTTATGAAGTCACCGACCCCAGCATGTTGGAAAATATTATTAAAATTACTTGTATACACACGCGCACACGCACACACACACACACACGTCTGCACGCATACACGCACGCACACACACACACACACGCCTGCACGCATACACGCACGCACACACACACACACACAGGCTGCAAGCCTGGTCCAGTAATTGGCTCCTAGAGTTCAACCCCACCAAGTGCAAAGTCATGAAGATTGGGGAAGTGCAAAGAAGAACGCAGACGGAGTACAGTCTAGGGGCCAGAGACTACAAACCTCAATCAAGGAAAAAGATGTTGGGGTGAGTATAACACCAGGCACATCTCCTGTCTGTGACCAGGCCTCTAGGGAGCGTTTTGTCATTATCTGATCTATGTCTCTACTAGGTTTGTTCACTAAAATGAGTGGTAATATTCTAGTTCGAAATGCAGAATCCCCAGATGTACAGAGCCAATAAAATGTTTGTAAAATTAAAAAAAAAACATTTAAATATATGAAATAATGGTATGAAATATTTGAAGGTGTATGTGAACATAAATGAGCCAATGACCGCAGCTGTGTGGGTGGGCACAAATGTGAAGGTGGGCACAAATGTGAAGGTGGGCACAAATGTGAGGGTGGGCACAAATGTGAGGGTGGGCACAAATGCGTGGGTTGACACAAATGTGTGGGTGGGTACAAATGTGAGGGTGGGCACAAATGCGTGGGTGGACACAAATGTGAGGGTGGACACAAATGTGTGGGTGGGTACAAATGTGAGGGTGGGCACAAATGTGAGGGTGGGCACAAACGTGAAGGTGGGCACAAATGTGAAGGTTGGCACAAATGTGAGGGTGGGCACAAATGTGAGGGTGGGCACAAATGTGAGGGTGGGCCCAAATGTGTGGGTGGACACAAATGTGTGGGTGGGTACAAATGTGTGGGCGGGTACAAATGTGTGGGTGGTCACAAATGTGTTTTGTGAGTACAAGTGTGTGGGTGGGCACAAATGTGTGGGTGGGCACAAATGTGTGGGTGGTCACAAATGTGTGGGTGGTCACAAATGTGTGGGTGGGCACAAATGTGTGGGTGGGCACAAATGTGAGCTGACGCAGATGAGTGGATATACGAAAACATGCGGAGGCGCAAATAAAAAGTTAAAGCTCAAAATTAGTATATATTGTTTTAGTTTTTCATCAGTGCTCCAGGATGCAAATGACGGACCTCTGTTATCGTCAGTTCGTGACTAAAGTTTTCGTCTGACGGTGGAAGAAACCATAAATCTTAAAATAAAACTGGTGTCCAGACATATATAAAAAAAAACTTCGCCTGGAGGAATGGTACACTAGTGGCCATCAGGAAAGAAAAGAAGCTTGTTAGCGCTTAAGAGCGCCGGTCAGTTCCCAAGAGTCACGGGGAGAGGACCACCAACATCCCAGCTGAAGGGGTACACTAGGCTATATGCACATACTAGTTGACTTGATATGTTCCTGGGGGCGTTCTAGCCAGACACACCTCTTAGAGTACCTTGATCCTGTTTAGTCTGAAGGGCTTGACTGGACGGGTGGCTGTGAGGAGATTCCATGTAAGGGCCTGGCCAGACAGATCTGGATACACACTCTTGCCGATGGACCTGGCCTGACGCACTTGCTGGACCACTTGTTTATGCGAACATGCTGAAGTAGGTGGAGAGACACGCCTTCCGGGTTACCTGGCCATGCCGGTAGGGTCCAGCAACAAGGTGTTAGCCACTCAGGTGTGGGGCTCGTTAGTTACCTGCGAGGAGACAAGGACAAGGCACCAGGGAGGTGCTATGTCCACGGAAGGAGGCTTCAAGAGCGTCAAGTGGAAGATTGTGGAGACTGGCTGCGTGCTGAGGGAGGACGGGATAAGGGAGACATAGTGTAGTTGAGTGTGCCGATATTCAGAAGTATATTGAGGGATATTTACATGTCTTGCTGAGGATTGTTTGAGGGACATTGACTAATATTACGAGTACATTCACAAAGATTAAGGAAACGAGTGACAGAAGGTAGAAGCTGAGAGAAGGTATTGTACGACGCGCATCATTGATATTTTGTGACACACTTGAGTGATCTTTTGCAAGCATGTCAGTGACCCAGTGTGATATCAATACTTGAACTTGTCTGAAACAAACTAATGACCTTGTGTGACACGCGTTAATGACCTTACGTGAGCCGCAAAGTCTTTTACTGAAGTTCCTGTCTGTTAAGAACAATAAAAATATTACCTGGAAAGCTGTGTTTTCACTATGGTTATCCTGAATAATTTATGACGCCTCTTCCTTTAATTATCTTATATGTGTATATGTTTAAATTCACGTATAACTGAGCGGGAATCGAACCGGATTTTCATATATGTGAATCTTGCACTATACCTCTATGCCGTGTTATAGTGCAGTTATCTGATCGAGGAATTCCATCGGCTTACTTGTTCACCCCGAAAAAAATCTTAAATATCACATAACTGTGATAAGATTTATCGCCCTACTTAAAACATTACCACGTTTTCTAAAAAGAGATCAAAAAAATTATTGTTGTGAATCGTTTATGAAAATTAACGTCGGAAAACGAAGATACTTTATAAAACGTCTGACCCATGAAAGCAGACACGAGCTGTTGGTATAGAGAGTGAGGTCACAGACAGGGGAAGCTGCGGGTTTGGGGGAGGAGCGATGCAACAGATTGACAGAAAACCCAGTGATTGCTGTTGCCAAGAATTTCAAAGATAACCGCAGGACAAACGTCACAAAGAGCCGCAAAAGAGACAGCTAAATCGTTGATACTAAAGTACGACCAAGTCGCTTGATCACCGTAACATTTACACCAAAGACAATCAGAAAGCTCACATTAAAGACAGCTGAAGAACGTACATCAAAGACAGCCGTAGCACTTACAGCAATATAGCCGAAGTAGTGACATCAGAGACAGCGGCAGCAGTGACGTCACTGAGAAGCACAGTAGTTTACTGGTATACACGTGACCACGTAAACTCTCCCGGATGCTGAGACGACCGATTCATTGTTTTATCAGACCAATATTTGTGAGAATAAGTGAATTTTAAGTTTCAGGTGATAATCACATTACCATCTGCCTCACCACCTGCACCTGACGGAGAGGGTCTCTGGTGTTCCTCAGGGCGTGATCGTGGGCGTGATCGGATCGTGTTGGGCTTATGATGCATATTCAAGCTATGATATATTTGACTCACGAAATCGTAATGACACGATTGCAAACAAACCATACCACGGGTGGGGTTCGAACCCGCGGTCACAGAGTCTCAAAACTCCACCACCACCACCACGACTGCATCACAATTAACTACTTTGAAGCATGTCATAATAAACAATTTTTAAGACATGGTAGTTCTTTGTTTACTTTTAGTGAGTGCACCACTAGAGTATGGGGTGACTGCTCGTTGTGCTGGAGGTTCTTCGTGTTCAGGGTGAGTGGGAGGCCCAGGGTAAGTTACCTCACATGTTGAGGCATCTCTGGACTCTCAGACACTCACGAGCCTTGATCCGGTTAATACTAAACTAGAATCTGTCCTCTGTATGGGTGTTTAAGCTGTAGCGGTGAAAATTCTCATATTATGCTTTCTTTCTAAACTTTACTCATATTATGATTATTTGTTCATAACCCCTGTATATAGTGAGAATAACTGTATAGTTTTGGTGGTGGGATATACACTAAATCAATAAATAACCAAAAGGCACAATACCGTGACTGGAACAATATACAACCTGGATATAGGAGACGGAAGCTTACGACGACGTTTCGGTCCGACTTGGACCATTTACAAAGTCACACTAACAGAAAGGAGAGGAGGGAGCATATATAGGTCAGCAGACAGGGACGGGACAAGAGAAGTAGTATGAAAGGAAGAAGAGAGGTAGTGGTAGAGGTAGTAGTAGTAGTGGAGTCAGTCGAAGACTAAGAAAGAGGAGCACTGGAAGGGAGCTAGGGGTCTACAAGGGAGCTAGGGGCCCACAAGGGAGCTAGGGGCCCACAAGGGAGCTAGGGGCCCACAAGGGAGCTAGGGGCCCACAAGGGAGCTAGGGGCCCAAAAGAGAGCTAGGGGCCCACAAGGGAGCTAGGGGCCCACAAATGGTAGGAAAACCACAGAAGGGGGGAAATAATAAAGACCAAACACCCAAGGCAGAAGAACGAAAACCCAAAAGAGAAAGAGGAAAGAGGAAAGGGGAGGAGGGAGAAGGAGAAAAATGAATCAGGTAAAGTCACGGGTGTTCTGAAGTTTGGAGCATTTGCAATGTAATGGAAAAGGAAGGCATCTACAGAGACAAAGCCAGAACTAAAATTCATACAAGGAAAGTTGTGTATAAGGGAAGATTCAACTAGACGGCGAATGTGAAAGTTAGACGTAGGGTAGACAGTTTTAGCAGAAGACCAGTCAGTAGGATGACTGATCTCTGACATGACAGGAAAGACCATTGTTAGTGTCGGCCTAACACTACTTTTGTGCTCCCTAAGTCTGTCAGAAAGAGAACCGCCAGTTTCTCCAAAGTGCTGAAGAGGAGCAAGAAACAGAGTAGACCCCAGGTGCATTTATAGAGGGAGGAGAGGTATGAACTAGATTGGTGCGAAGAGTGTTAGTCTGGCGAAAAGTAAGTTTGATGTCTAAGGAACTGAGAGAGAGTTGTTGAGATTAAAAAGACTGGAAATATAGGGAAGGCAGAGGACAGGAGAGTTCCCAGGAGTAGAGAGTGTGGGAGAGAAGAGAGTCCTTTTAGCATGTGAGAAGGCAGAGTTTATGAAATGGGCCTCATGATTCTAGTCTCTTCCAACCATTTCTTGATGCCGTTAATAATCTTGCCCCTTCCATTAAATTTAAAGCTGATTGGGAATCTAATTCCTTGCTTCCCTTCCTTTATGTTCATGTCCACCACTCACATACAGGTTTTGCTTTTTCCGTGTACATTCACTACTTTTTTTATCATGCTTCCTGTCAAGAAAAGTGTTCTTATCTCCCTCTTTCTCCGTGCTCTCCGCATTTGTGATCCACAGTTCCTTGAATCGGAAGTTTCTACTCTTCGTAATTCATTTTCTCATCTTGGCTACCCTTCCCATTTCATAGACTCTACCTTCTCACGTACTAAACAGACTTTCTACTTTCCCAAACTCTCTACTCCTGGGAACTCTCCTGTCCTCTGCCTTCCCTATATTTCCAGTTTTTCTAATCTCAACTCTCTCTCAGTTTCTTAGACATCAAACTTACTTTTCGCCAGACTAATACTTCGCACCAATCTAGTTCATACCTCTCCTCCCTCTATAGATGCTCCTGGTGTTTACTCTATTTCTTGTTCCTCTTGTCCTCTTCAGTACTTTGGAGAAACTGGGCGTTCTCTTTCTGACAGACTCAGGGAGCACAAAAGTAGTGTTAGGCCGACGCCAACAATGCTCTTTTCTGTCATGTCAGAGATCACAGTCATCCAATTGACTGGTCTTCTGCTAAAACTGTCTACCCTACTTCTAACATTCATAGTCGCCGTCTGGTTGAATCCTCCCTTATACACAACTTTCCTTGTATAAATCTTAGTCCTGGCTTTGTCTCTGTAGATGCTTTCCTCTCCCATTACATTGTAAAATGTTACCTCTCTTGTCCCATCCCTGACTGCTGGTCAATATATACTCCCTCCTCTCTTTTTTGTTAGTGTGACTTTGTAAATGGTCCAAGTCGGATCGAAACGTCGTCGTAAGGTCCTCTCTTCTATGTGCGGGTTCTTTGTGTACACTAAATCAAAGCTAACATCTGGTGTGTATTTTATTCCTCAGTTTTTATTATTTTATTGACTATGTTTTAATCTGGTATCTTGCAGGACCTGTTGCAACACACCTTGAAGTGTACTTGTACTCATGATACACTCTCCACTTTTGCCAGTTTCCCTCCCCTCCCCACCACCACCAGCTCATCCCCCTCTCCTTCCCTCCTCACCGCCATTTTTACCAATTCTTCTCTCCCCTCCCCACCACAAGTTCTTCCCTCCCCTCCCCATCAACAACTGTTCTCCCTTACCCTCCCCACCTCCACCAGCTCTTCCTTCCCTCCCCACCACCATCACCACCAGTTCTCCCCTATCCTCCCCACCACCATCACCACCAGTTCTCCCCTATCCTCCCCACCACCATCACCACCAGTTCTCCCCTATCCTCCCCACCACCACTAGTTCTTTTCTACCCTCAACACCAGTTCTTCCCGCCTTCCCCACTTGATCTCCCCTCCCCTCCAAACCTCCCTTACCACCAGTTCGTCCCTCCCCTTTCCTCCCCAAACAACAACACTTATTACTCTTCCTCTTGCCTCTTACCTCACATACAGTTTATCATCTACCTCTCCCTCTCTTTTTTACCTCACTATCACCTCTCCCCTCTCCATTACACCCAAATACCAATCACATCTTCATTTTCTTGCCGCCCTCCTCACCTCTTACCTCCCTCCTTCCTCACCTCTTACCTCCCTCCTTCCTCACCTCCCTATCTCCCTCCCTCCTCACCTCTTACCTCCCTCCTTCCTCACCTCCCTATCTCCCTCCCTCCTCACCTCCTCCCTCGCTCGTCCTCCTCCTTCCCTTGTATCTCACTCCCTTCGCCTCATCACTCCTCTCTTCTCCCTTCTTTTTACTTTCTTTCGCCACTCCCCCTATACTTCCCCTTCCCCTCTGCTCCCGCCTCATGCATTTTTCCCCGCCTTTTGCTATTGTTGCAAACTGCAGGGGATGTACAAGAGCCAATGGGAGTGAAGGTGGGACGGGCACGCCAGCAACATTTTTTATGTCTTCGACGTTTTCCGTCAATCTTCGGCTCTCATTAACGAGCTCACCTGGGCACAACCTCCTCTACCTGTTGCTGAACATAGTCATAACATAGTTCCAGAATAGCGTACGTGTTTTCCATGTCGTTGACGGTGGTGTTGTCCGTGGTTACTTTGATTAAGCTGGTGGTGCTAGGTGCTAGGGTCTAGAACACTGGATGGACTGGTGAAGTTGGTGGAGCCAGGGAATGGAACGCTTGGTGGAGCCAGGGATTGGAGCACTTGGTGGAGCCAGGGATTGGAGCACTGAGTGCACCAGACTGAAGCATCATCAACGGAAGTGCGGCGGGAGTTTTGCAGCTCAGGACAGCTTATCCAAGGTGCCGCAGACCAGAGAAGGCGTGGTTACACCACGAGTCAATGTGATCTGCGTGTGGGAGGCTCCTAGGTGGGCGCCGTGTATGATGGCCAGTGCATGAGAGAGAGCGTGTGGGCGTGGGTGGGGTGTGAGTGTTAGTTTGGGTGTGTTGTGTTAATGTGGGTGGCTTGTGGGTAGATTGTGAGTGCTAGTGTGGGTGTGTTGTATGTTAACACGAGAATGTGGGTGTGTTAATATGTGTGTACTCATCATTATGTAGTTGCAGGAGTCGAATCTCAGCTCCTGGCCCCTCGTCTTCGCTGGTTGCTGATGGATTTATTCACTCTTGGCTTCAAGAACCTTATCGTATCTCTCCTTAAAGCTATGTATGGATTTTTCTTCTACCACTCCACTCTCCAAATACTTGCACTTCCTGACTACTCTAAAGGTGATAAAATACTTAACACACCTGTTGCTCATCTGTGTTTTCAACTTCCAGGTGTCCCCTCATGTTCCTGTTTCCCATCTCTCAAAAGATCTGTCCCTGTCCACTCTGTCAACTTCTTTCCAAATTTTGTTCGTCTTTATCATATCTCCTCAAGTTCTCTTGTCCTCTAATGTCAAGTTTAATTCCCTTAATCTCTCCTCAGAGGACATACTCCTTAACTCCGGGACAAGTCTCATTGCAAACCTCTGCTCTATCAGGCGTAGGTTTGACATATGCCGCATATTGTCGTGAGTGAATCTTTTCTTGGCTCCTGAAAGCTAATCTTAAATTTACCAGACGCTGGTTTGCTGCAGCAATTATTCGGTTGATATGCGCCTCAGGTGAAATGTTCGGTACAATGCTCACCCCGAGATCCTTCTTTTTGAGTAAGCTGTGCAGCGTCTGCTGCCATCCCATCCCCTACTGAACCTGCATTTTGTTTTCGGTCTTCTTTCCCCTTCCCCAATCTTCATAAATTTTCGCTGGGCTTAAATTTTGAGAGTCACTTGTCAGATCAGACTTGCAACTTGTCCAGGTCTATTTGAAGTCTTTCCTAGTCCTCTACTATTTGTATTCCCTTCATTAGTTTTACATCATTTGCAAACAGATATACACCTCTGACTCTCTCTTCCTTCATGTCGTTTACATACACAAGGAATAAATAGTACTGGTCCTAGAATTGATCCTTTTGGAACCCCAATTGTCATATACACCCATTCTGACATCTAGTTACGAACAACCACTCGTTGTTTCCTTCCTATTAAGTATCCCTGTGGATTATATTAAGATGTGTGTGTGTGTGTGGAGGGGGAAGGGGGTTGTGTTAACACACCCACACCCCATAAGTTATGCTTGAACGTAGGGTCGAGCCTAACACATACCACTATTTTAGATCATTAGGGTAATCTTGAGAGTAATGCTTCCTGCGGTTCTATTCAAAAGTTTGGGTTCAGTACTACGGCTCGCCATTTTCTCAACTTTGTACTCGAGACAATTTCATATATTCCATATCGACGTATTTCTGTACTCTACACGCAGCTGAATACCTCATTAACGTAACTTGTAATTACCTGAGGACACATACAATTATATTTTCCGTGAGGACAATGCCGCTGGAGGGAAGTGGAGCCTACTAGTAAGATGTGCTTGGATTATAAGAGGTGCACCCCTCAGTAGGGTTACCCTCAGTAGGTGCACCCCTCAGTAGGGTTACCCTCAGTAGGTGCACCCCTCAGTAGGGTTACCCTCAGTAGGTGCACCCCTCAGTAGGTGCACGCTCTTAGTAGGTGTACCCCTTAGTGGGTGCACACCCTTAGTAGGTGCACCCCTCAGTAGGGTTACCCTTATTAGGAGCAACCCTCATTAGGTGCACCCCTCAGGAGGCACACGCCTGAAGGGAGGCTCCTTATTCCAAGTAAGGGTTTTTTAATCCATAACTTTCCTTGGGTACGGTTTCCCTATTCACCCCAGGCCCTGACGGGTTTTATGCAGTAGGCGCACTGGCCCTTGCAAAAGGCTCCGTAGCCTTTGCAGTAGGTACAGTGGACCACACTAGATTGCTACTACTCACTCCGACCGTGTCCACTCATATATTCATCTAATCTATTTTTTCATCACCTCTAAACTGACTCCTTCTGGCAGGTTGTTGCCATCACCATCATCATCACCATCACCATCATCATCACCATCACCATCATCATCACCATCACCATCATCATCACCATCACCATCATCATCACCATCACCATCATCATCACCATCACCATCACTTCTACGGCTAAACAATGGTGTTCAGCTACTTCCTAAGTCTGAATCTCTCGCAGAGTCTGCAGACATTAATATTTTAATTGGGTTTTAATTGATGCTGGTTATTTCAACTTGGCGTGATAGTATTTATTTGTGTTGCGTGTTTATGTTCGCTGCCTTTCTTATTTGCTGATTTTATCCTTGCTTTGCAATGTGTTTATATTTTTCTTACGCCTGTGAGTGTTGAGTGACCTACGTATCCAAAGTCCTTCGTAAATGTCTCAACTACCATTATTACTGTTACTAGTTCTAATTTTATAAGACATTTTTAGGCATATTTATAATCTTTTCATATTTTTCCATCTTCCACGCGAACATTTTAATTGTATCAGTATTCATTCTTCTCTTTCTCAGGGAAATTATTTAGTTAAATGTCTCAGTATGGAGGGATAGTGTTACACATTGACCCACTTGTGTCACACAGCGAGAAACTTGGTAGGAAGAAACTGGTAAATGTTGACGACTTTGAGGGAAGAGGACGCAAATGTATTTGAAGTGATCACGGTACTGGGGTCGAAACGTCTTCTATAAAGTCTTAGGTGAATGCTTTTTGCGCCCTTCTCGTGGTATCAGTCAAGTCCTTAAGTATGATCAAAGGTCTAGCGTGGCACTGATGTAGGAGTACCGCGTTTCCAGGCCGTTTTTTGAACGTATTTTGAACATTTTTTTTTTGTGTGTGTAATAGGGGAATAGGTAAGGGCCCCACACAGACACACACACACACACACACACACACACACACACACATTCAAACTGGCTCCTGTGATTATAAAGCCTTTACACGTTTCTTTCCCCCAGGCTTACATGAATGAAGGAGAGAGAGAGAGAGAGAGAGAGAGAGAGAGAGAGAGAGAGGGTGAGTGAGACAATACATAGAGTGAAGCAACAAAGATGAACCGTCCACCGCCTACCCACGCCCTCACCTCTGACGTCACACTGCCTCATTCTACTGCAAGTCTTACAATACAAAATATAACTAAGAGAGAAATGAGGAATATTAAAAGTTTAGAACAAAAAGAACCAGCTTCAAAATTAAGCTAAGATCCTAAATTTAGACCTCAAAGAAAGCGAGAACCAAATTATTATATATATATATATATATATATATATATATATATATATATATATATATATATATATATATATATATATATATATATATAAAAGTATAATGGGTTTAAACTCTGTCGGCTGTTGGTAGGTCATTAAGAATGCGATACACCTGAATACTAACATTAATAATATCTTAATCACAAAAGGAAACAACTTACTTGATCAGACAACGTATTGTGTTGCCCGCAAAGATGATAATGTCTAGAATACGAATTAAAAACTCTATACACACCACAATATATGCATATTTCAGTGCATATACAGTGAAAGTTTGTATGTCAGTATATATATACTGTGTATATATACTGTGTATGTATACACTGAGATACACCTCTCTCTCTCTCTCTCTCTCTCTCTCTCTCTCTCTCTCTCTCTCTCTCTTCTCTCTCTCTCTTTCTCTCGCACCTCTCTGTATATATGCACTATGATACGCACCTATCAGAAATACTGAGAAATACACATTGGTGTATATATACTAACATACACTCGTTTTGTTATATAAACAGGAACAGCGGTGGCAGGAACAGCGGTGGCAGGAACAGCGGTGGCAGGAACAGCGATGACAGCAGCATCAGCGGTAGTATGAAAAGCAGTGACAGAAACAGCAGTAGCAGGAACAACGGTGATAAAACGGTAGCGGCAAAAACATCGGCGGCAACAGCATCAGAAGCGGCAGGAACAACAATAGAAGGAACAGCAGTGGTAAGACCAGCAGCAGCAGCAGCAACAACAACAACAGCAGCAGCAGAAGAAGAAGAAAAGCAGGTGCGCTCAAGTCAAAAGGAGTCAGGTATCCCCCACTGCTACAAGCCTCCTCAAGGCGGGCTGGGCGAAGGGTTGACGGAGAAGAGTTGCAGGAGTGGAGATGGAGAGAGAGTGACCGCCTCACACCACTATCCTCAACTCTTCCCCCCCCCCTCAAGCCCCAACCCAAGTGTGGGGAGGAGCAGACCAACACGCCGGAAGCATATCTTGTATGCAATTGGTCAGCTTCCAATTCTTTGCAAGCCATTGGTCGGAGTGTTGAGGAGGGCAACAACAAGCTTAGCTCCTTGTAGGCGGTGCTTGGGTTTTAGTGGTCAACTTTAAGCGTTTTCTATTGTAAGAGTGAGTTTACCTTCCTGTGGCATGGCACTGTAATCCACTGGCTACTTCGTTTGAACAATTATTGTTCATCGTGCGGTACCCTTTTTTTTTCGATTGCATTAAGTAGCTTAAAAGGATCAGAAGCTACGGGACTTATAAGGACCACGACGTATTGGATATTAGTCCACGTTATCCCCTACATGAAGTATAATCCCTAATCTTTCTCATAAGAAATTTTACAGACTTAACTTCGAGTTAATAGTTGTTCCTCTTGGTGAATGTTTTGGTCTTGGACGTTGTATATCAAAGTGTCGGTATTATAAGACTGATCTAATGATAATTCTTAATGTTGCAAAGCTTAACCAGCGTCGTCAGTGTTGCAGCTCCATAACAGATAAACAATGTTTTTTTTTTTATTATTCTACATGGCAGAAACATCCTTAATTAGTAACAGGGATCTCACCGAGGATGTTTTCAAGTTAACAACTTCAGGATGGAACGAATTTATATTGAAAACTGCAAAAATGTTAAGTCTAGGTTACCTGGTTGCTCAATACATTTTTAAAAAAATACACGAGGCTTTTTTACCAGCCAGTTTTACTCCAAGCGCTAAATGACCCACATGAGTTTACCGCTTCACATAAAAAATTCTTTTAAAAAATAATTTGCATCATGTGAAGTATTAAAAAGACATAAAATAAAAAGGTCCTCTTAACTGTTGTGTAAGTGGTGGCAGGAGCATGAAGGAAGCCAGGTGAGCCTTCCTAATGTAAGTGGTGGCAGGAGCATGGAGGAAGCCAGGTGAGCCTTCCTAATGTAAGTGGTGGCAGGAGCATGGAGGAAGCCAGGTGAGCCTTCCTAATGTAAGTGGTGGCAGGAGCATGGAGGAAGCCAGGTGAGCCTTCCTAATGTAAGTGGTGGCAGGAGCATGGAGGAAACCAGGTGAGCCTTCCTAATGTAAGTGGTGGCAGGAGCATGGAGAAAGCCAGGTGAGCCTTCCTAATGTAAGTGGTGGCAGGAGCATGGAGGAAACCATTAGAGCCTTCCTAATGTAAGTGGTGGCAGGAGCATGGAGGAAGCCAGGTGAGCCTTCCTAACACTATCATTCTGTGTTGTGTGACTCTCATGACTGATACCGCATGGAGAAAACCCGGACCCGGACCCGTCCTGGTGAACCTACCTGAACCTGGTGGCTGAGGTGTTGTCGTCTTGGAAGAGACGTGGTGTTGCCAGGTATAACAGTACGAGACCCCATCACGGGTTATTGAGAATTTTCAAGCAAGAAAGGATGGTAAGAAAATTCAAGAAACACTCAGAATTTCTTTTAGCTGTCCTCCAGACAGCCTCTACTACCACTGGGTTCCCCGCTATGCTACAGTGTCTCCACCTACTGACATTTGCTTCATATAATGAGCAGCATCTTTCCAATAAAGCGGAGGGGGGAAATCCAAGTGAAAACACACTGGTGTTCTGTTGTGGTGCTGGTGTTCTGTTGTAGCGGTGGCCTGCTGTTGTGAAGCTGGTGTTCTGTTTTCGTGCTGGTGTTCTGCTGTGGTGCTGGTGGTGGTCTGTTGTTGTGGTGCTGGTGTTTTGTTGTGGTGCTGGTGTTCTGTTGTAGTTGTGGTCTGCTGTTGTGGAGCTGGTGTTCTGTTTTGGTGCTGGTGTTCTGTTGTTGCGCTCGTGTTTTGTTGAGCTAATGGTGTTCTGTTGCTGCGGTGCTTGTGGAGCTGGTGTGTTGTGCTAGTGTTCTGTTGTACTGATGCTTGTGATCCCGTTATTTTGTCGCTGGTGTTACTGTTGTGATGGGAAAGGTGTTCCTGTTATCTAGGTACTGGTGTTCCTGTTTTCGTGGTGCTGGTGTTCCTGTTGTTCTGGTATTGGTGTTCCTGTTGTCTTGGTACTGGTGTTCCTGTTGTCGTGGTGCTGGTGTTAAGGTTGTCTTGGTATTGGTGTTCCTGTTGTCCTGGTATTGGTGTTCCTGTTGTTTTGGTGTTGGTGTTTCTGTTGTCCTGGTGCTGGTGTTCATGTTGCCCTGGTACTGGTGCTCCTGTTGTGGTGGTGCTGGTGTTCTTGTCCTGGTGCTGGTGTTCCTGTTGTCGTGGTGCTGGTGGTCCTGTTGTCGTGGTGCTGGTGTTCCTGTTATAGTGGTGCTGGTGTTCCTATTGTAGTGGTGCTGTTGTCCCTGTTGTCGTTTTGCTGGTGTTCCTGTTGTGGTGCTGGTGTTCCTGTTGTCGTGGTGCTGGTGTTCCTGTTGTCGTGGTGCTGGTGGTCCTGTTGTCGTGGTGCTGGTGTTCCTGTTATAGTGGTGCTGATGTTCTTGTTGTAGTGGTGCTGGTGTTCCTGTTATAGTGGTGCTGGTGTTCTTATTGTAGTGGTGCTGTTGTCCCTGTTGTCGTTTTGCTGGTGTTCCTGTTGTCGTGGTGCTGGTGTTCCTGTTGTCGTGGTGCTGGTGTTCCTGTTGTCTTGGTACTGGTGGTCCTGTTGTCGTAGTGCTGGTGCTCCTGTTATAGTGGTGCTGGTGTTCCTGTTGTCTACATGGAGGGTATTCCGGGGGTCAACGCCCCCGCGGCCCGGTCCACGACCAAGTCTCCAGGTGGATCAGGGCCTGATCAACGAGGCTGCTGCTGCTGCTGGCCACACACAGTCCAACGTACGAACCACAGCCTGACTGATCCGACACCGATTTTAGGTATCTGTCCAGCTCCCTCTTGAAGACTTCCAGGGGTCTATTGGTAATGCCCCTTATGGCTGGTGGGAGGCTGTCGAACAGTCTTGGGCCCCGGATACTTATTGTGTACCAGTGACGCCCCTACTTTTCACTGGGGGTATGTTGCATCGCCTGCCAAGTCTTTTGCTTTCGTAGGGAGTGATTTCTGTGTGCATATTGGGAACCAGTCCCTCCAGAATCTTCCAGGTGTAGATTATAATATATCTCTCTCGCCTGCGCTCAAGTGAGTACAAGTCAAGTGCTTCCAGGCAGGTGTTTGATGGAACTTATACGTGCAGTAAAGGATCTCTGTACATTATCCTGCTTTGAATGGAGATGTTAATGTACAGCAGTATTCCAGCCTAGAGAGAACAAGTAATTTAAAAAGGATCATCATTGGCTTGGCATCTCTTGTCTTGAATGTTCTCATTATCCATCCTATCAGTTTCCTCGCAGATGTGATAGTGGCATTGTTGTGGTCCTTAAAGGTGAGATCTTCGGACAATATCCACTCCCAGGTCCTTTACATTACTTTTCCGCTCGATTGTTTGATTAGAGTTTGTAATATATTTAGTCCTAGCTATTATTTCCTCCAGTTTTCCATAATGGAGTAGTTGGAATTTGTCTTCATTGAACATCATATTGTTCTCCGTTGCCCATTGGAAAACTTGGTTTATATCTTCTTGGAGATTTGCCGTGTCCTCAATGGATGACACTCTCATGTAGATCCTAGTATCGTCTGCAAAGGATGATACGGTGCTATGGTTTACATCTCTGTCTATGTCTGATATGAGAATGAGGAACAGGATAGGGGCGAGTACTGTGCCTTGTGTAACAGAGCTTTTCACTATGGCAGCATCAGATTTAACTCTGTTTACCACTACTCTTTGTGTTCGATTGGTTAGAAAGTTGAAGATCCATCTGCCTACTTTGCCATTTATCCCGTTAGTACGCATTTTGTGTGCTATTATACCATGATCGCACTTGTCAAATGTTGGAGCTGGTGTTCCTGTTGTCATGGTGCTGGTGTTCCTGTTGTCATGGTGCTGGTGTTCCTGTTGTCATGGTGCTGGTGTTCCTGTTGTCATGGTGCTGGTGTTCCTGTTGTCATGGTGCTGGTGTTCCTGTTGTCATGGTGCTGGTGTTCCTGTTGTCATGGTGCTGGTGTTCCTGTTGTCGTTTTGCTGGTGTTCCTGTTGTCATGGTGCTGGTGTTCCTGTTGTCGTTTTGCTGGTGTTCCTGTTGTCATGGTGCTGGTGTTCCTGTTGTCATGGTGCTGGTGTTCCTGTTGTCGTTTTGCTGGTGTTCCTGTTGTCATGGTGCTAGTGTTCCTGTTGTCGTTTTGCTGGTGTTTCTGTTGTCGTGGTGCTGGTGTTCCTGTTGTCGTTTTGCTGGTGTTTCTGTTGTCGTGGTGCTGGTGTTCCTGTTGTCGTTTTGCTGGTGTTTCTGTTGTCGTGGTGCTGGTGTTCCTGTTGTCGTTTTGCTGGTGTTTCTGTTATCGTTTTGCTGGTGTTCCTGTTGTCGTGGTGCTGGTGTTCCTGTTGTCGTTTTGCTGGTGTTCCTGTTGTCGTTTTGCTGGTGTTCCTGTTGTCGTTTTGCTGGTGTTCCTGTTGTCGTTTTGCTGGTGTTCCTGTTGTCATGGTGCTAGTGTTCCTGTTGTCGTTTTGCTGGTGTTTCTGTTGTCGTGGTGCTGGTGTTCCTGTTGTCGTTTTGCTGGTGTTTCTGTTGTCGTGGTGCTGGTGTTCCTGTTGTCGTTTTGCTGGTGTTTCTGTTATCGTTTTGCGGGTGTTCCTGTTGTCGTGGTGCTGGTGTTCCTGTTGTCGTTTTGCTGGTGTTCCTGTTGTCGTTTTGCTGGTGTTCCTGTTGTCGTTTTGCTGGTGTTCCTGTTGTCGTTTTGCTGGTGTTCCTGTTGTCGTTTTGCTGGTGTTCCTGTTGTCGTGGTGCTGGTGTTCCTGTTGTCGTTTTGCTGGTGTTCCTGTTGTCGTTTTGCTGGTGTTCCTGTTGTCGTTTTGCTGGTGTTCCTGTTGTCGTTTTGCTGGTGTTCCTGTTGTCGTGGTGCTGGTGTTCCTGTTGTCGTTTTGCTGGTGTTCCTGTTGTCGTGGTGCTGGTGTTCCTGTTGTCGTTTTGCTGGTGTTTCTGTTGTCGTGGTGCTGGTGTTCCTGTTGTCGTTTTGCTGGTGTTCCTGTTGTCGTTTTGCTGGTGTTCCTGTTGTCGTGGTGCTGGTGTTCCTGTTGTCGTTTTGCTGGTGTTTCTGTTGTCGTGGTGCTGGTGTTTCTGTTGTCGTGGTGCTGGTGTTTCTGTTGTCGTGGTGCTGGTGTTCGTGTTGTCGTGGTGCTGGTATTCCTGTTGTCGTGGTGCTGGTGTTCCTGTTGTCGTGGTACAGCAGATTACGTGAACGCTGCTGAGGATGAATATTATAACAGGACTTTTATTGATAAAGTATGATTGACGATAAATTTCATGATGAGTTGCTGAGACCTGTGATGATGATGGTGATGGTGGTGGTGATGATGATGGTGGTGATGATGGTGATGATGATAGTGGTGGTGATGATGATGGTGATGGTGGTGGTGATGATGGTGGTGGTGATGATGGTGATGATGATGGTGGTGGTGATGATGATGGTGATGGTGGTGGTGGTGGTGATGATGGTGATGGTGGTGGTGATGATGGTTGTGATGATGGTGGTGGTGGTGATGGTGGTGGTGATAGTGGTGGTAGTTGTGGTGGTGGTGATAGTGGTGGTGGTGGTTGTGGTGGTGGTGATAGTGGTGGTGGTGGTTGTGGTGGTACAAGTGGTGATGGTGGTGGTGGTTGTGATGGTGGTGGTGGTGGTTGTGGGGGTACTGGTGGTGATGGTTGTGTTGATGGTGGTAGTGGTGGTTGTGATAGTGGTTTATAGTGGTGGTAGTTGTGGTAATAGTGGTGGTGATAGTGATGGTGGTGATTGTGGTGGTGGCTGTGATAGTGGTGATAGTGGTGGTAGTTGTGGTGATAGTGGTGGTGGTAGTGGTGGAGGTGATAATTATGATAGTGGAGGTAGTTGTGGTGATAGTGGTGGTGGTAGTGGTGGTGGTGTAGAGGTAGAGACAGTAGTAGCAGTAGAGGTGACCCAGACAGTTCCCAGAACAGTAGTGACTAGCTAGTCTGTATAACTCACCTCCCACTTCTTCCTCGCATTATCACCCCTACGCCCCTTCCCCATCTACCTTTCCTCTAATGCCTACCTTCCACCCCTATCCACAGTTCTTTGCTATAAAATGACTTGCTTCTTGGTCTGACTGCGGCACGACATATCTATGTCGTGCCGAATAAGTAAAATTGGTCAATTAACAAGAACTCATTTAAAATTAAGTCCTTTCTAAAATTTTCTCCTATATGTTTAAAGATATATATATTTTCCATTTATGTTAATGTAAAAATTAATAATTTTGTACCAAAAGAACCTTAGAAAACTTACCTAACCTTATTATAACAAGCGCAATTTAATTTCGCCTAATCCAACTAAATATAATTTTAGATAAGTTTACAATAAATTAATAATAGGTTCAGAATGATTTTTGCGAAATTATTGCTTACACAAATTTTTGCTTGCCTTATTCGGCAAGAAGAGCGTTGCTATCTAAGCCAAAATCGCAAGTTTTACATATTCGGCACGACATATATATATATATATATATATATATATATATATATATATATATATATATATATATATATATATATATCTATGTGATTCTTATATTTCGAGTCTCCTAAACATGTCCACTTATGCTTTGATTATTTAAGTGATGAGCAAATAAATACAAAATTCGAGAGTTCATTTACAACGTTACTTTACAGTTGATTTTCATTTACTTGCTTAATAACTAAATTTTCTTCAGTTATATTAATTAATTTTAATAATAAGTCTGCTAACTCGAGCTTACCGGATGTGCTGGAACTGAAGTTAGCTGGCCCAGTGGCTTACGCGACGGTCTGGAGTTTTGAGACTCTGACCGCGGGTTCGAACCCCACCCGTGGTATGCTTTGTTTGCAATCGTGTCATTACGATTTAGTGAGTCAGTCTTCATCATCAACTAACAATCTCTACAAGTTCTATATTAGGGTGGAACAGGTTTCCATATAATTGTTTTTTTTATTTTTACATAGGTAAACAACTTAGCAGATTTTGAGCTCGTGAAGATCCTTTAGTTAGGTAGAGACAGCGAGGGTATAGGAAGTATTAACATTCATTGGCTGTAAAAGTTACCACTTAAGAAATAAAATACTTAAGTTATTCTGAGAATTTTATCCGTGAATTATTCAGAGAGATAACTGGAATTTGCAAAGCTATTTTAAGTTCCAAGATTTGATGAGTGAGTGAGTACCGTCGTCTATAACACAGTAATATAGTTGTATGAGATGTAAATCCCATTACACTGGGAATCATTGCCATGAAAAATGTATAATATACGCAATGAAAACAAGGATAAAATTAGCTAAGAGTGAAATCAATGAACATAAACACCATTTACAAATAAATACTAAAATACCAACATCTAATTTTGTAAACATATTAATATGAAACGCACACACACTCGCAGTTTGAGAAAATAACTGCACAGCGTAGGAAAATACACTTTAAAAAAAGATCTGCATATTTCACCCTCAGGACCCTCTTCAATAGATGAAGAGGATCTCTGACTGAGTCCGAAATATAAATATATTTATTCGCATGTTTCAGTTCTCTGTGGAAGTGGTTCCTCACTTGCCATCGATTAGTGTTTATAATATTTTATTCTCTGCTAGTTCACCCTCATTTATTGACTGTCTCGGCAGAAGTGTGCACAATTCTAACATCCGAGCAAATCCCAACATCCCCACCTACCTATCCTTCAAGCTGTGTAGACCATATTTTAATTCCTGCCACAAGAAGAGTCGATACTATTTCTCAGAAACCTTTATTACCAACATGTCCAATTGTAACAATATTTAATTTACTATGAAAAAAATTGTTTAGCGGTGACGATCAGTTGATACACTACAACACATAAAAAATACTTCTAAATAAATGCTTATCTTTAAAGATTTACGTAGTATAAGAGAGACAACTATGTCAGTACAATTAGACAAAGCATCTGTTCTGAGCTTAGCAGAGGGAGGATCGAACCTGCACCACTCCGTGCTTTGAAT
This sequence comes from Cherax destructor, assembly GCA_009830355.1. Lineage (NCBI taxonomy): Eukaryota > Metazoa > Arthropoda > Malacostraca > Decapoda > Parastacidae > Cherax > Cherax destructor. The sequence goes on from WNWK01000138.1 coordinate 240,795, forward strand.
GATCAACACAGGCTAAATGCATCACATTAATATGTAAATAAATTCATAACAGTTTGTGTACACCTGAAGTCACAGCTGTTTGGTGTTTAGTAGTAATTTAGTTGATGAGTATCTTAATTGTTGAAACGTTTCGCTTGTTCAATAGGCTCGTTCAGTTGATACAAATACTGTATTAATGTTGATAGAATTATTGACAATATATTAGATAAAAGGACACAAGTGGAAACATTTCGCTCTCAGGAGCTTTGTCAACGTTTCGCTCCTGGAGAGCGAAACGTTGCCGCAATAAACTGTCATATTATTTGCATTTGTGCACTTTTACCTGATACGAGTACTGAGAGAGTAATTAAATACCGGAGAGAGAAACAGTGAAGTATTGTATACCATTAATATAATGTTACATATCTGACAGAGTAATTAGTTAGTATTTAATGTACTTCATACCCATCTTGTGGGCGGTAGTCACTAAGATTACAAAGGTATATATAATGCTCCCAGAGACTATGCCTCATCTCCAGTATTCTAACAGAAGCACATCCTTGTGTGCGGTACCTACACCGGTACCTACATAGACGATAACACTCTTCATATACGAAGATAAAGAACAAGGGTTGCAGTATACGGAACAACAAACCTCTGATAACATGATAGAAGCTAATTTTCAACACAGATATCATCAGCATATCCGTATTATTATTTCATTACAGTCTTTTTACATCTTTTAACGGGAACTCTGGCAATTTTAACGCGCTACTAGGAAATGACCAGAAAGACAGAGGGAACATGCACGAAAATGATCTTCCCCCTGACAATTATATGATCCAGAACGACACAGCAGACGTCATACCATGTGACTGGCATTACCAGGGAACGTAAACAAGACGATCCCGTGATATGGTGGTCTTTAGGAGTGCGTGGGACTCCTCCTGGGTGCGTGGGAGTGGAAGTGCGTGGGCAGAAAGTATTAGGTGTTCGGAAATGATCACCTTCGTCGGCTGTGCCCCTGTCACCTTCACCTCCACCTGGCGGGACATACGTTACGATTATAAGCACTACTCTTGTTACGTTACGTTTATAAGGACTGTTCCTGTTATTGTCTCAATGCCGTCACCTACACGTCTTGCTGCGTTATTGATACTTCTGGGAATGATAGGGAATGTTAGATAGGTAAAGGTAGGCCAAATATATTGTTGCAGCTGCTGATGTTGCTACTGCTGCTGATGTTGCTACTGCTGCTGATGTTGCTACTGCTGCGGATGTTGCTACTGCTGCTGATGTTGCTACTGCTACTGATGTTGCTACTGCTGCTGATGTTGCTACTGCTGCTGATGTTGCTACTGCTACTGATGTTGCTACTGCTGCTGATGTTGCTACTGCTGCTGATGTTGCTACTGCTGCTGATGTTGCTACTGCTACTGATGTTGCTACTGCTGCTGATGTTGCTACTGCTGCTGATGTTGCTACTGCTGCGGATGTTGCTACTGCTGCTGATGTTGCTACTGCTGCTGATGTTGCTACTGCTACTGATGTTGCTACTGCTGCTGATGTTGCTACTGCTGCTGATATTGCTACTGCTGCTGATGTTGCTACTGCTGCTGATGTTGCTACTGCTGCTGATGTTGCTACTGCTGCTGATGTTGCTACTGCTGCTGATGTTGCTACTGCTGCTGATGTTGCTACTGCTGCTGATATTGCTACTGCTGCTGATGTTGCTACTGCTGCTGATGTTGCTACTGCTGCTGATATTGCTACTGCTGCTGATGTTGCTACTGCTGCTGATGTTGCTACTGCTGCTGATGTTGCTACTGCTGCTGATGTTGCTACTGCTGCTGATATTGCTACTGCTGCTGATGTTGCTACTGCTGCTGATGTTGCTACTGCTGCTGATGTTGCTACTGCTGCTGATGTTGCTACTGCTGCTGATGTTGATCCTGGTACTGCTTATGTTGATTGCTACTACTAATGTTGTTACTGATGCTTATGCTTCTTATGTTACTGATGCTGCTGCTGCTGCTGCTGCAGCTCCTGTTGCTACTGCTGGTGTAGCTGCTGATGTTGCTACTACTTCTGCTACTACCGCTGGTGCTCCTTCTACTACTACTATTGCTGCTACTGAATCTTCTATTGCAGATATTGCTACTGATGAACATGGTACATGTTGCAGTGCATTAATATCTCATTGTGAGAAAGCACTGATCATGTGTACGCTTAGTTGTAATATTATATGGTATTCAAGACTTTAATATTCGAGGTCACCCGTGTTGACCACTGATCACACACATACACACACACCCGTGTTGACCACTGATCACACACATACACACACACCCGTGTTGACCACTGATCACACACATACACACACACCCGTGTTGACCACTGATCACACACATACACACACACCCGTGTTGACCACTGATCACACACATACACACACACCCGTGTTGACCACTGATCACACACATACACACACACCCGTGTTGACCACTGATCACACACATACATGCGCATTGCTCCAATCACGGCATTTTTATTTTAAATATTTTAAATGCACATATTTTTGATAGCAGTATAGCATTTCAGCGTATACAATAAGGTTAATATTTATTATTAAAGATATTTTTAACGTACTAAAATTTAATATGTTCCATATGTAATATCAGGTGGATTTAAGACATTTAAACAGAATACTATACAGCAAAATGTGATTATTGTTTAATGAATATATTAATAATTCTTCTCCAGTATCCGCTTACCGCCTGAGCGAGATATAGGTGTGGCGTATCATCTCAAGATGTCATACAGCACGTCTCTGTTACAATGTAAACACGGACGCCAACCAGTTGGAACCCCTCGTGAGCAGTGGGAAAAACCATTGGGAAGCCTCGCTCTCCCTCACTGTCATCCCAGTTCCTTCGGCAAACACTCACTGGGAACTCCGACAAACACTACGGCAGCGCCTTCACAAGGTGAAGAAGTTTACCTCAAACAAATACATCTCGAAAATCTTCAAGTTGTTTGCCTCTTTGACAGACAAGTTAGCTTTTTATATTTTTAACAGAGAAATAATTCGGTCACGATCGAGTCTTCAGCAGAGCGAAGAGACACCAACGTTTCTTTAGCATTTCTGTTTTTAAATCTTTCCGAGCCAAATTTTCCAAAATCTGAATAATGTAAAAATTATCGGGAATTCCAACTTGGTGGAGTGACTCGTCTGTCGGTGTTTCCTCTTGCAGATATTTTGATAAATTTTCTGATATCATAAATCCTATGTGTGTTCTCCCTTATTTGCGGTGCCAGGGGTTCGAGTGTATGTACTCACCTAGTTGTACTCACCTAGTTTTGGATGCAGGAGTCGATTCACAGCTCCTGGCTCCGCCTCTTCCCTGGCCGCTACTCGCTCCCTCTTTTCGCTCCATGAGCTTTATCATACCTCTTCTTAGAGCTATGTATGTATCCTGTCTCCACTACATCACTTCCCAGACTATTCCACTTCCTGACAACTCTGTGACTGAAGTACTTCCTAACATCCCTGTGATTCATCTGAGTCTTCAACTTCCAACTGTGACCCCTTGTTGCTGTGTCCCATCTCTAGAACATCCTGTCTCTGTCCACCTTGTCGATCCCTCTCAGTATTTTATATGTCGTTATCATATCCCCCCTAACTCTCCTGTCTTCCAGTGTCGTCAGGTCGATTTCCCTTAACCTCTCCTCGTAGGACATGCCCCTTAGCTCCGGGACTAATCTTGTTGCAAACCTTTGCACTTTCTCTAGTTTCGTTACATGCTTTGCCAAGTGAGGGTTCCAAACTGGCGCTGCATACTCCAACATGGATCTAACGTACACAGTTTACAGGGTCCTGAATGACTCCTTATTAAGATGTCGGAATGCTGTTCTTAGGTTTGCCAGTTGCCCGTATGCTGCAGCAGTTATTTGGTTGATGTGCGCCTCAGGAGATGTGCCTGGTGTTATACTCATCCCAAGATCCTTTTCCTTGAGTGAGGTTTGTAGACTCTGGCCACCTAGACTGTACTCCGTCTGTGGTCTTCTTTGCCCTATTCCAATCTTCATGATTTTGCACTTGGTGGGGTAGAACTCCAGGAGCCAGTTTCTGGACAAGGCATGCAGCCTGTATAGATCTCTCTGTAGTTCTGCCTGGTCCTCGTCCGACTGAATTCTTCTCATCAACTTCACATCATCTGCAAACAG
>WNWK01000138.1:250000-342500 GCA_009830355.1 Cherax destructor
TTGGCGAAAGACAAAGGAACAGAATGTTTCAGAGATGTGACACAGCAACAAGGGGTCACAACTGGAAGTTGAAAACTCAGATGAATCACAGGGATGTTAGGAAGTATTTCTTTAGCCATAGAGTTGTCAGAAGTGGAACAATCTGGGGAGTGATGTAGTGGAGGCAGGATCTATACATAGCTTTAAGAAAAAGTATGATAAAGCTAATAGAGCAGGGAGAGAGTGAACCAAGTAGCGACCAGTGAAAAGGCAGAGTCAGGAGCTATGACTCAACTCCTGCAACCACAATTAAGTGAATACACACACACACACACACACAGCCAGGAGCTGTGACTCGACCCCTGCAACCACAAATAGGTGAGTACAGCCCTCCCTTCCCCACTCCTGACAGATGTGCAAAAAATAGTTAGACTAAGAAACAAACTATTTCATGTTAACGAAAAGGAAGCTCAGTCGGTGGTAAACAAATGCAGATGGATTATTAAACAAGGGTGAATAACTGAAAGAATGCATAGAAGAAATAACCCAAGAAAAAAACTAACTGAAACGATATAGAATGCTATATTCCCAGCACGATATCAAGAAATAAGGAAAAATAGAGGAGACAGGAAGGATTGATGCTACTAATAAAAAATCAGTGAAGTTTTGATGAGATGAGAGGCCTTGATCAAGACTAGGAAACCCAAAGTAGAATATGAAGTCATCAACAAAGCAATAGTTAACATCATAACACAAACAGCTAGGAGTGCTAACATAAAGTTACTAGTCATTAGTGATTTCAATCACAAAGAACTGGGACCCACATGGGAAACATGGAAGGCTAAGTTGATGGAGATGGTTAAGGAAACTTTTACATGTCACCATGTAAAGAGAGAGAGAGAGAGAGAGAGAGAGAGAGAGAGAGAGAGAGAGAGAGAGAGAGAGAGAGAGAGAGAGAGAAAGAGGAGCCAGCATGACTGGATTTGTTATTTACTATATGTACAACTGATATACTTTAGGTGCAATCGAATATGAAGGACATAAAAAAACAAACACTACTGAATTTGGAATCCCTCCTAGAATTAAACACTGAGATAAGAAGGCAGGTGGAAGGGGCGAGAAACTTCACTCTCAAAAAGAAATTTCTAAGAGATGAGAGAATGTAAAATGGAACTGGAAAGAAAGTCAGTGAATGAGGTAATGGAGTGCCTAGCTGGAAAGTGCCAAGAGACAAAAAAAATTCTTCATAACCAGAAGAAGAAACGGTAAAAACAAAGCCCTAAATTCAACCAAAAATTCAGAGAAGAAAAGAAGAGCACAAGTGTGTGGAAAAACACTATAGAAAGCGAAAAACAGACGAAGCAGAGAAGTGAACAGAAGAGCCAGAAACGAATATGCTAACGTGAGGAGAGGCTGAAAAACAATTTGAGAATGACATGTGGATGTCAAGCAAAATGGTTTCACATCCACATCAGAGGAAAGATGAAAGTAAAAAGAAGGTAATTCGACTGAAGAAGAAAGGACAGGTCACGATAAACAACAAGGAAATCTTCGATGGGTTGAACAAAGATATAAAGAAGTGTACTCAATGAAACCACGAAACCAAAGAAAAAATGGTACTCCGGGAGGTACTGGACATCACAAACACAACAATAGAAGAGGTGAAAAAACTTTTGAGTGAGTTGAACATATCAAAAGCAACAGGACCTGACAAAGTGTCACCATTGATTCTACGAGAGGTAGAAGCAGCACCCCCCGAACCACTACAACAATAGACACGGAACAGTTTACAGAGATATGGAAGACAGTGAATGTAGTTCCAATAGTTAAGAAAGGAGACCAGTATCACTGGCATGAATACCATGCAAAGTAATGAAGAAGATAATCAGGAGAGATATAGAGCACTTAGAAATGGTTTTATAAACGAAACTAACATTGATTAAAAAATGGTCAAACTTATCTAGCAAACCAGTTGGAGTTCTATGAAAATTTCACAGAAATGAGGCAGGAGGCAGAGCGATGGACGAACTGCATATTCTTGAACTGTAAGAAGGCATTTAATACTGTACCCTTCAAGAAACCGGGGTAAAAACTTGAGGCACAGTCAGGAATAGCAAGGAATGGGCTCCAGCGGATTAAATATTGCCTTCAAGAAAGAAAATAAGGAGTGTCCAAGAAGAGCTGTGAGACTGGGGAGGACAACAAGCGGAGTGCCACAAGGATCGGTATTAGGACAAGTACTGTTTCTAGTATATAAGTGAATGATAAAGAAGATGGGACTGAGGCAGATGTATCTGTTTGCTGATGAGGAGAATAAATGGCAATGAGGACAAGAAAAGGCTATAATATTTCTGGACAAACTGCAGAAGAATCAGGGAGACTTGAGAGTAATACACGGAATACTTGGAAGAATTGAAAGGATAGACAGAGATAGAATTTTTGAGAGGAGGGAAGCAGGAACTCGAAGGCAGAGTTGAAAACTAGTGACAGATGAGTCAAAGGGATGTCAGGAAGTATTTCTTCAGCCTCAGGGTGATTAGGAAGTGAAATTAACTTGAGGAAGAAGTGGTGGAGCCAAACTCAATACATAGTTTTAAAAAGCAGATACGAAAGGGGCACGAGGCTAGGGATTAGTGAATCTGTTAAACTGCAAGTTGAGAAGGGAACCAGGAAATAGAACCCGACATCTACAGTCACATAGATGAATACACACACATACACATACACACGCACACATACACACATACACACACACACACACGCCCACATACACACACACACACAGCACACACACACACACACACACACACACACATACACAGTTGTATCCGGACACAGACTTGTGTATAAACAATGATCGTTATAAAATGGTATATTTGCTCCCATTGTTTCCATTTCTCTAAAAAGACCATTTTGAGTGGAAAAAGTTAATGGTTGATGCAAAAATTAAGAGTTGGACACACAAGTGTCCGTGTGTGTGTGTGTGTGTGTACTCACCTATTTGTGGTTGCAGGGGTCGATTCTCAGCTCCTGGCCCCGCCTCTTCACTGATTGCTACTAGGTCCTCTCTCTCCCTGCTCCATGAGCTTTATCAAACTTCGTCTTAAAACTATGTATGGTTCCTGCCTCCACTACGTCACTTTCTAGGCTATTCCACTTCCTGACAACTCTATGACTGAAGAAATACTTCCTAACATCCCTTTGACTCATAGGAGTCTTCAACTTCCAATTGTGACCCCTTGTTTCTGTGTCCCCTCTCTGGAACATCTTGTCTCTGTCCACCTTATCTATTCCTCGCAGTACTTTATATGTCGTTATCATGTCTCCCCTAACCCTCCTGTCCTCTAGTGTCGTCAGGCCGATTTCCCTTAACCTTTCTTCGTAGGACAATTCCCTTAGCTCTGGGACTAGTCTTGTTGCAAACCTTTGCACTTTCTCTAATTTCTTGACGTGCTTGACCAGGTGTGGGTTCCAAACTGGTGCTGCATACTCCAGTATGGGCCTGACGTATATGGTGTACAGAGTCTTGAACGATTCCTTAGTGAGGTATTGAGCTATTCTTATGTTTGCCAGCCGCCCGTATGCTGCAGCAGTTATCTGATTGATGTGTGCCTCAGGAGATGTGCTCGGTATTATACTCACCCAAGATCTTTTTCCTTGAGTGAGGTTTGTAGTACATGTACCGCAGTTGTGGAGTCTCAGTTGCTTTCCCCGCTTCTCGGCTGACAGCTATCGGGTTCACTCTCTCCTAGCTTCGTTCGCTTCATACCTATTCTTAAAGCTAAGTATGGATTAAGACTCTACCACCTCGATGTTCAGGCGCATATGTTTGTGTGTCTGTATTTTTGTTGTATATGTATTTGTACCCCTTCAGGTGAAAATGGAGAGTACCCACGACCCACAACAGGATAGACACATGGACACAGCATGTGTGGAGGGGGGGGGGTGTAAAGTGAAGGAAGGAATCGAGGCAGCAGCCAACCATGGTGTGGAAGATGGATGTTGTCAGCCAGCCGGATCTGCACCTCGCAACTCCACCATCTTCATCCCGGACTTCTGGTGACAACTAGAAATGAAGAGTTTCTGTTTGACGGAGGCATCGAAGCTTAACCCTGGGAAAGTATTAGTCCGCATGGGTAATTCAGAGCAAGATGTGGAAGCACACTACCTTCTAACCTTATTGATCTGCCTAATTACTAGGGTGAGCAGGACAGCAGGAGTCTTGTCACAATGCGGTGGGGTTTTAAGTAAGAATCGTTTCATCGTCGTGGGTAAAAATGCGTGACTGAGTACCGTCAAGACATGATTTCAACTGTGACATGTACCGTGACGTTTGGAGTCATGATTAAGAGTGATTGTGATAGATTGGACGATCCTACTTGGGATCCACGAGAATTGTGAATGTGCTCAACCAGTTATGGAATTAATGTTAGTGATGGTACTTGCCGACATGCCTCACATAGAAGTGTAGAGTCTTAGAGGGTTCTTTACTACGGTCCATTAAAAGCTGTTCAGTGTAATGTTTACTCGCATATCATTCTGCTTGTCGAAAATTCGCAGTTTCTCAATTAGTAGGCTGTAATCACTTAATTCACTCCATAATTTGCCTGACTTACACCTGTTTAGGTTAAACTACCCTGGCATCATATCCAAGCTTACCCGAGGTCTGTCTCTTCCTATCTTACTCTTCTCCTTACCTAAGTTTATGTCCTTGACAAACAAAATGTAAGATTAATCCCTTCAACTCTTTGATGGGTCATTCATTTATATTAAGAATAGTATCAATTCTAATACTGATCTTCTTCAGGCGGAGCCGCGTTTCCCAATCCTGAAACATCCGCTGTTGCCATCACCTCTCTGTCTATTTGGCAGGAATTACTTGATCAAATACAGCCCCTTTTTTGAGCCCTTCCTTGCTTCTCAAATTTGGTAATTAATCTCCGTTGAGGTAGTGTACCCAATGTTATCTCGGAGTCCAGGAATATGCAGTCTACCCATCCCTCTCTGCTTCAGCTCTTGTATTCTATCATAGAACTGCGGCAGAAACAAACATTCGTCTAGAAAAATAGGAAAGAAAATTATCATTTTTATTTTTTTGTTCAGAAAGTGAGACTTTTTTCAGCAGAAAAAAGTTACAAAAGAGACAATTTATGCAAGATGCTGGCCACGTGAAGTTAGGGTGGCCACGTGAAGTTAGGGTGGCCACGTGAAGTTAGGGTGGCCACGTGAAGTTAGGGTGGCCACGTGAAGTTAGGGTGGCCACGTGAAGTTAGGGTGGCCACGTGAAGTTAGGGTGGCCACGTGAAGTTAGGGTGGCCACTTGAAGTTAGGATGGGGAGATAAAAAGTGATCGCGGGGAAATAACTGCGTCAGGTTTCCACTGTCCTTGTGAAATATTAGAATCTGGATGTAATATAACCATAGCCGATCCGAGAAAACCGTGTTGAGATAAAAACATATATATGCACAGTTCAAGACATTCACCGAGGAAAAGTTCCGTGGCGAAACTTTTCGCCAGTGTTTTGAACGATGCATGTGTGTCTTTATGGTCATCAGTATGACCATACATGGTCTCCACCCATACCGCCTTCAACACAAAAGAGAAAAAAATATTTTCTAATTTCACCTTTGTCTTTAACATAATAAAATGGTCAAAAATATCATTGAGATTATTTCTTATTATATACAGGTAGATATAATGATTAATGTAGACAGCTGCTACATTGCTTATCTCACGCCTGTCCCGTCGCTTTCCAGAAAAGTCCCACAGAGTCCAGGCGGCGGAGCTCTTCCAGGACGACGGAGACGTCCAGTCACACAGGATGTTGTTATTCTATTTTTGTTCATGCTGTGACAGATCTGCCTTGAAAATTTCCAGATTTTGAAAACCATAAATTATAATTAATTATTTACCATTACACACGTAATGTAGCATGTTAAGTTACCTTTGTGGCAGATCATGTTGTTTGCTTAAGTCACGGGGCTTCTTTATTGCTTACATTTACTCAAAATTCCCAGGAATACAGCAGGTGACATGGGCTTGGTGTTTTCTCATGGAAAGTCCTTAAACTGTTTGTGGAAGTATGAATGGGGAGAGTGAAGAGGATTGGGAAATACATGAGAGCAATCTGATGTTTTGCAGGCAGGTGCTAATGTCTAAGCAACAGGAGAGGAAGGAGGGGTCGGGAAAGGTGCGTACTCATACCTTAACGGCACCTGGGTAAGATGCCATCATAGGGAAGTCCATGCGTAGGAGGCAGTACTTTTATGTTTTTATATATACGTATATATATATATATATATACATATATATATATATATATATATATATATATATATATATATATATATATATATATATATATATATATATATACATATATATATATACATATATATGTAGCAGGTTGGTAGACAGCAACCACTGGTGTCTTCTTTCTGTCTCAAACACAAAAGTTAACAAGTACGTCTTGCTACTTCTACTTACACTTAGGTCACACTACACATACATGTACACATTTATGTATACATACTCATCTCAGTTTTCTGATTTTATCTAAGTAGTTCTTGTTCTTATTACTCTTCCTTTCATATCCATGGGGAAGTGGAATAAGAATCTTTCCTCCGTAAGCCATGCGTGTTGTAAAAGTCAACTAAAATCTCTGGAGCAATGGGCTAGTAACCCCTTTTCCTGTATAACTTATTAAAAATAAGTAGAATAAAAACATCAAAGTGGAATGTTTGAATGTGCATGAATGTACTACGAATGATAAGAAAAAGATGATTGTGGTTGTTATGAATGGAAAGAAGCTGGATGTCCTGGCTCTAAGAGAAACAAAGCTGAACGGAGTAGGAGAGTTTCAGTGGGGAGAAATAAATGGGATTAGGTCAGGGGTTTCTAATAGAGTTAGAGCTAAGGAAGGAGTAGCAATAATGTTGAATGATAAGTTATGGCAGGAAAAGAGGGAATATAAATGTATAAATTCAAGGATTATGGGGAGGAAAATAAGGGTTGGATGTGAAAAGTGGGTTATAATAAGTGTTTATGCACCTGGAGAAGAGAGAGGTGTAGAGGAGAGAGAGAGAGAGAGATTTTGTGAAATGTTGAGTTAGTGTGTGGAGAGTTTTGAACCAAGTGATACAGTACTTGGGGTTGGGGGCCTAAATGCTAAAGTGGGTAAAAATGTTGTTGAAGGAGTAGTAGGTAAATTTGCGGTGCCAGGGGTAAATTAAAATGGGGAGCCTTTAATTGAACTATGTGTAGAAAGAGGTTTGGTAATAAGCAATACATATTTTTATGGAAAAGCAGGATAAATAAGTATACAAGATATGAACATAGATGAAAGTAGTTTGTTAGATTATATTATATATGTACATGTATAGATGTATAGAGGGGCAACAGATATATCAGATCATTATTTAGTTGTAGCTACAGTTAGAGTAAGAGGTAGATGGGGTAAAAGCAAATAAGAGAGAGATGAAAGTTTATGAACTAAGGGAGGAGGAAATTAGGGTAAGATATAAGCAACTATTGGCAGAAAGGTGGGCTAGTGAGAGTATTGGTAGTGATGGGGATGGGGGTTGAAGAGGGATGGGATAGTTTTAAAAATGCAGTGTTAGAATGAGGGGCAGAAGTTTGTGGATATAGAAGGGTGGGTGTAGGAGGAAAGAGGAGTGATTTGTGGAATGATGAGGTAAAGGGCGCTATAAAACAGAAAAAGGTCGTTTATGAGAGGTTTTTACAAAGCAGAAATGATATGAGAAGGGTGGAGTATATGGGGAGTAAAAGAAAGGTGAAGAGAGTTCAAAAGGAGAGCAAATGATAAAGTGGGTGAGGCACTGTCAAATTTTACTGAGAATAAGAAAAAAAATTGGAGTGGGATAAACAGGTTAAGAAAGCCTAGGGAACGAATGGATTTGTCAGTTAAAACAGAGTAGAGGAGTTAGTAGATGGGGAGCTGGAGGTATTGGGTAGATGGCGGGAATATTTTGAGGAACTTTTAAATGTTGATGAAGAAAGGGAGGCAGTAATTTCATGCACTGGCCAGGGAGGTACAACATCGTTTAGGAGTGAAGAAGAGCAGGATGTGAGTGTAGGGGAGGTACGTTAGGCATTATGTAGAATGAAAGGGGGTAAAGCAGCTGGAACTGATGGGATCATGACAGAATGGTTATTTTTGTTCAATAAGTGTATGAAAGAAGAGAAGGTACCTAGGGATTGGCAGAGAGCGTGTATAGTTCCTTTATACAGAGAGAAGAGAGACAAAAGATATTGTAAAATTTATAGGGAAATGAGTTTACTAAATCCTAGGTAGTAGGTTGGTAGACAGCAACCACCCAGGGAGGTACTACCAAGTGAGTGTAAAACGGAAGCCTGTAGGATTGCTGATGTCTTTTTTCTCTCTCATAAATATGAAAGATTTCAGGTATGTCTTGCTACTTCTACTTACACTTAGGTCACACTACACATGCATGTGCAAGCATATATATATATATATATATATATATATATATATATATATATATATATATATATATATGCTAGGAATTCGCAAGAGCAGGCGAAATATTCACACTTCCTGACAACTTTGTGACTGAAGAAATAATTCCTAACATCCCTTTGACTCATCTGAGTCTTCAGCTTCCAGTTGTGCCCCCTTGTTTCTATGTTCCCTCTCTTGAACATTCTGTCACTATCCACCTTGTCGATTCCCCGCAGTATTTTGTATGTCGTTATCATGTCTCCTCTAACCCTTCTGTCCTCCAGTGTTGTTAGTGTGTGTGTGTGTGTGTGTGTGTTAGTTACCATTTTGTCCTAGGCACATGTCGATTAGACACTAGGCCTGTTGTATGTGTGTGTGTGTGTGTGTGTTAGTTACCATTTTGTCCTAGGCACATGTCGATTAGACACTAGGCCTGTTGTATGTGCGTGTATGTGTGTGTGTGTTTGTGTGTGTGTGTCGTACCGAATAGGTAAAACTTGCTATTTTGGCTTAAGTAGCAAGACCCTTCTTGCCGAATAAGGCAAGCTAAAATTTGGTTTGGCAATAATTTCGCAAAAATAATTCTGAACCTAACGGAAAAAAATATATTTCATTGTGTTTGTTTATTATTAAATTATTGTAAACTTACCTAAAATATATTTAGTTGGATTAGGCTAAATTAAATTGAGCTTGTTATAATAAGGTTAGGTAAGTTTTCTAGGGTTCTTTTGGTACAAAATTATTAATTTTTACATTGATATAAATGAAAAAAAAAATGATCTTTAAACTTATAAGAGAAAATTTTAGATAGGACTTAATTTTAAATAAATTCTTGAAAATTCTTGCCATATTCGGCAAGAAGAGCCTTGTTATTTAAGCCAAAATCGCAAGTTTTATATGATGGAGACCCATAGCCTGGAAGAAGTGGATAGAAAGGCATCGAGGAACGATATTTGGATTTCTTCTTGAAGCCATTTAAATATTCCAATTCCCCTACCACCCCATCTTCCCCTATCACCCCATCTTCCCCTATCACCCAATCTTCCCTACCACCCCATCTTCTCCTACCAACTTCATCTTCCCCTACCACCCCATCTTCCCTACCACCCCATCTTCTCCTACCAACTCCATCTTCCCCTACCACCCCATCTTCCCCTACCACCCCATCTTCCCCTACCAACTCCATCTTCCCTACCACCCCATCTTCCCTACCACCCCATCTTCCCCAACCACCCCATCTTCCCTACCACCCCATCTTCCCTACCACCCCATCTTCCCCTACCACCCCATCTTCCCCTACCACCCCATCTTTCCCTACCAACCCCATCTTCCCCTACCACCCCATCTTCCCTACCACCCCATCTTTCCCTGCCACCCCATCTTTTAATATTTGTGTAAACAGTCGCAAACAAACAATTTCAACAATGCAAAACAAGTTACTGTTGGATGAAAAACACTATAGCTAAGCCTTTTGCATTTCCGTGCTTCGCCCTGAATTATGCAACGTTGAGTGAGGTGCAACAGGTAGGCTGACACTACGTTATCCCTCTTTTTTTATCTCAAATTGCTCCATTATTCTTTCCCTTATTATCTTCTCTAGAACGTTTAACAGTATCCGTGGTAGAGATACTGACCGGAAATGCTGTCTCTTTTCTGACCCCCTCTTTCTTATATTTGGAGATTGCATCTACTTTTTTCCAATTTTCTGACACCAGTCCTGAGCTGAGAGCTTGGTTGTATACCTTTACTGTTGTGTCTGACAGTGGTTCTGATCCTCCTCTCACCACCTGGGCAGTGGTTCTGATCCTCCTCTCACCACCTGGACAGTGGTTCTGATCCTCCTCTCACCACCTGGACAGTGGTTCTGATCCTCCTCTCACCACCTGGACAGTGGTTCTGATCCTCCTCTCACCACCTGGACAGTGGTTCTGATCCTCCTCTCACCACCTGGACAGTTATTCTGATCCTCCTCTCACCACCTGGACAGTGCTTCTGATCCTCCTCTCACCATCTGGACAGTGCTTCTGATCCTCCTCTCACCACCTGGACAGTGCTTCTGATCCTCCTCTCACCACCTGGACAGTGCTTCTGATCCTCCTCTCACCACCTGGACAGTGCTTCTGATCCTCCTCTCACCACCTGGACAGTGCTTCTGATCCTCCTCTCACCACCTGGACAGTGGTTCTGATCCTCCTCTCACCACCTGGACAAGTATATAATCTGGTCTTAATCCTTTTGTTACATCACATTCATTTAGTACTTTCATAACTTCTTTTGCTGTGCTGATGCTTTCTAGAACGTGGAGTATACCTGGAGAGGGTTTCAAGGATCAGTGCTCCCGCTGCCCGGTCCGTGACCAGGCCTGATCAACCAGGCTGTTACTGCTGGCCACACGTAAACCGACGTACGAACCACAGCCCGACTGATTAGGTTACTGACTTTAGGTGCCTGTCCAGCGCCTTCTTGAAGGCAGCCAGGGGCCTATTGGTAATCCCCGTTATGAATGCTGGGAGGTAGTTGAATAGTCTTGGGCCGCCTGACACTTACTGTGTGTCTCTTAATGTACTCGTGGCGCCCCTGCTTTTCAATGGGGGGATGTTGCATCTCCTGCCGAGTCTTTTACTTTCGTATGGAGTGATTTTCATGGTAAAATTTGGTACTAATCCCTCTTGGATTTTCCAGATGTATATTATCATGTATCTTTCTCGCCTGCATTCCAGGGAATACAAATCAAGGGACTTCAAACGTTCCCAGTAATTTAGGTATTTTATCATACTTATGTGTGCCGTGAAGGTTCTCTGTACATTCTCCAGGTCACCAATTTCGCCTACCTTGAAAGGGGCCGTTAGTGTACAGTAGTATTCTAGCCTAGAGAGAACAAGCAATTTGAAGAGAATCATCATGGACTTGGCATCCCTAGGTTCTCATTATCCATCCTATCATTTTTCTAGCAGATGTGATAGATACATCGTTGTGGTCTTTGAAAGTGAGGACCTCTGACATTATAACTCCCAGGTCCTTAACATTAGTTTTCCGCTCTATTGTGTGATTGGAATTTGATTTATACTTTGATACAGTTTTAATTTTCTCAAGTTTTCCATATCGGAGTAATTGAAATTTCTCCTCATTGAACTTCATATTATTTTCTGCGGCCGTAACATGAGTTGACTGATGTCAGCTTGGGGTCTTGCAGTGTCTTCAATGGATGACACTGTCATGCAAATTCGGGTGTCATCCACAAAGGAAGACACGGTGCTGTGGCTTACATCTTTGTCTATGTCAGATATGAGGATGAGGAACAGGATGGGAGCGAGTACTGTGCCTAGTGGAACAGAGCATTTCACAGTAGCTGCCTCAGACTTTACTCTGTTTACTATTACTCTTTGTGCTCTGTTTCTTAGGAAGTTACAGATCCATCTATCAACTTTTCCTGTTTTTCTTTTATCACTCATTTTGTTCGCTATTACACCATAGTCGCATTTGTTGATGGCTTTCGCAAAGTCTGTGTATACTACATCCGCATTTTGCTTATCCTCTAGGGCATCCAGGACCTTGTCATAGTGATCCAGTAGTTGGAACAGGCAGGAGCGACCTGCTCTAAACCCGTGTTGCCCTGGGTTCTGTAACTGATGGACATCTAGGTGGGTGGCGATCTTGCTTCTTAGAACCCTTTCAAAGATTTTTATGATATGGGACGTTAGTGCAGTTGATCTGATCTGACTGAGTGAACAACAACCCTCACATCCGCTCTTAACAACAATAAAAAATGCAACAGGTAGAAATTATATACAATAACATCTTATTTACGTTGAAAAGTTTTCTTCCATTGAGTGGGAGAGGAGGAAAGGGGAAGAAGAGGGAGAGGGTTGATTAAAGAAAGAGGTTGGGAAAAGGCAGAAAATGGGGGCATGAAGGAGAGAGGCAGTGAGTAGGGGAGTGATAAAAAGGGTTGAAGAAAAGGACGTGGGGAGGGAGAGGGAGAATAAAGAGCTGAACGAAGGGATGGGTGGAGGAAAATGAGGAAAGGGGTTAAAGGAAGGGAGGAGCAGTGGGTGGAGGAGAATGAGGGAGGGGGTTGAAAGGAGGGGCAGTGGTTGGGAGAAAGAGAGAGAAGGAGGGGTTGAAGGAAAGGAGGGGTAGTGGGTAGGGGTGAGAGAGGAGGAGTAGTGGGTGGAGGAGATGAATGAGGGGTTGAAGGAAAGGAGAGGCAGTGGTTGGGAGAGAGAGAGAGAGAAGGAGGGGGCTTAAGGAAGGGAAGGGGTAGTGGGTGGTGGAGAGAGAGAAGGGGGTTGAAGGAATTGAAGGGAGAATCAGTGGGTGGGGAGAGAAGGAGGGGTTGAAGGAAGGGAGGGGCAGTGGGTGATGAGAGGGGAGGGGTTGAAGGAAGGAAGAAGCAGTAAGTGGGGAGAGAGGGAGGGGTTGAAGGAAGGGAGGGGCATTGTGTGGACTTTCCAACTCTTGGACAGATCCGGGTGTTGCAAAGTGTTGCAAAGTCTTGTGATGGCTTGTGGTGAAAAATTTATGGACCAGTGAAGGCAAATGTGAGGTGAGGTGTGAGAAGAGCTGGGAGGGGGGGGGGTGAGGTTAAGCTGAGACGGAGAAGAGAGTGACTGAGGTAAAACTGAGGGTGTATGTGAGGTGGAGCTGAGAGAGGGAGGGCATGACGAAGAAATGAAGACAGTAACATGAAAGTACATAGGAAAGACAGAAAATCTAAACTTACATTTGACAACAAGACTGTCTGCTGAGAAGACCCTACAATATTCCAGCTTCCTATTTATTACCCATTCCCCGTGGCCTGGTGGCTAAAGCTCCCCTTTCACACGGCGAGGGTCTGGGTTCGATTCCCAGCGAGGGTAGAAACATTGGGCGTGTTTCCTTACACCGGTTGTTTATGTTCATCCATCAGTAAAATAGGTACCTGGTGTGGGTCGCATCCTGGGACAAAACTGACCTAATTTGCCCGAAATGCTCTGCATAACAAGCGGCTTTCTATATAGTAGTATGTCATTGATGTCAGCTAGGACTGTATACCTTGTACATGTACTTGTAGTAAATAAAGATATTATATTATTATTATTATTATTATTATTATTATTATTATTATTATTATTATTATTATTATTATTATAAGTCTAGATGCCTGGGACAGGCATAACACAACAGAAAGCGCTTCTCCGCCCTAAACCCATCCGGCTACAATGCAGCATTGAACAAGTGCATTAATAAAATGATCATGTTGATATGAGCCAGTGAAAAAAAATACATTTACGAGGAAATGCGAGAGTAGAACTTGCAAATCTACAGCAATAACAACTACTGTTGATATTACTACCAGTGGTGGCATCCAGCCGTAATAGTGTCTAGTTATATCTCATATCTGCAATGTGTTTATCCAACTGGTTCTTTAATAACCAAATTGTCTTTACGCTTTTAACGTTCTAAAGTGCATAAAATTTTATTAATGTCTATAACTCTTGGTTAAAGCTTCTTATGTTATTAATAAACACATGAAATTTAGAATCAAAATACCTTACCTTTCATTTATCCATACTGAAAATCTATTTTGCCTCCCCCACAACTGCTCAAACCTATCCCGGTCTTTCTGAAGTCTCATTCATCCATAGATTCAGCGTATTTTTCTAATTTCGTGCCTTACACAAACTACAATTTTAGATGTTAGTCCTGTTTCAAGATCGTTTAAATCAATTTAGAAAATGCCTCAGCAAAGAATATATCGATGATAAACTCCGCTTATACAGTCCAACTATAGATACTTCTAGATTTAATACAACACATAGGTTAATGTTGGAAAACCAGTTGCTAATCTTGGCCTGAACTTTATTTCCATATCAAGTATCTTTATTAAGGCCATAAATTTTGAAAATAGTGTCAAGTCTAAATGTCTTGAACTTCTTCGCCACTCCTGTATAACTTCCTCGCCACTCCTGTATAACTTCCTCGCCACTCCTGTATAACTTCCTCGCCACTCCTTCAGTATAACTGACGAATTCCAGTATATTAGTTAGTTTGCAGCTTTCGCTGCAAAATCTATAAACGTTTACAGTTATTAAGTTGTTATCCTCTAGAAATTTGACTGTCCCGACCTTCATAATGGCTTCCATTTGTTTACATTTTTTTAGCTACTGAGCACAAGTGTTGTCGCCCTGAACACTGGAGTTACCATTGTTGCTTCCCAGTTATGTATTACCGTATTACTATTGGTAGAATTACCGACAATATGTTAAGTAAAAGGACACAAATGCAACTAATGTGACATTTTATTGTGGCAACGTTCCGCTCACCAGGAGAGAAACGTTGCCACAATAAAATGTCACATTAGTCGTACTTGTGTCCGTTTACTTAACATTTATTACCGTGCTTCCTCTGTTGATTGATTAAATGTTATTGAGAGTGAGGCAGTGGTGTGAGGGCAGAGTCATCCCAGACTGTGAGGTGTGAGGGAGAAGGATGAGGGAACACTCGTATAAGAGAAGAGGCCTTGTCAGAGACCGGGCAGCAGAGGCCACCATCTCAGGCACCCTTAACATTTACACTACTACTACCGCCCCCACCCAATACTTTACCAGACATCGTCGCTACAGCACATGCAAATATTACCACCACCAACACCGCCACTACTTAATCATCACAATCATGGCCACCACTACCACCATTACCACCACCACCATTATCACCACCACCTCCACCACAACCACCACTACTATCACCACCACCACCACCACTATCACCACCACTATCACCACCACCATCACCACAACCACCACCACCTCTATCACCACCACCACCTCTATCACCACAACCATCATCATCACCACCCCCACCACCACTATCACCACCACCACCACTATCACCACCACCACCACTATCACCACCACCACCATCACCACTACTATCATCACCACCATCATCATCATCACCACCACCACCACCATCATCACCACCACTATCACCACCACCATCACCACCACCATCATCACCACCATCACCACCACCCACCACCACCATCATCACCACCACCTCCACCACCACTATCACCACCACCATCACCACCACCATCATCACCACCATCACCACCACCCACCACCACCATCATCATCACCACCACTATCATCATCACCATCATCATCAACACCACCACCACCACGTTATGTCACTCTTGTTAGTGGGTCACAGTTCAGCAGTTTGGGTCAGGATAATACTATCCCACATCCTTCAAGATGGTCATTCGTCGTTTGAACTGGAATAGCAAAAAACCTATAACGACAACGGTAATGTTTTCATTTCACGTAAAAGCCTTTTAAAAGTTTGTTGGGCAACAAAGAGAGCAGCAGGACCCAGCGTCGTCTCCGAGCAGCAGAACCCAGCGTCGTCTCCGAGCAGCAGGACCCAGCGTCGTCTCCGAGCAGCAGGACCCAGCGTCGTCTCCGAGCAGCAAGACCCAGCGTCGTCTCCGAGCATCAAGACCCAGCGTCGTCTCCGAGCAGCAAGACCCAGCGTCGTCTCCGAGCATCAAGACCCAGCGTCGTCTCCGAGCAGCAGAACCCAGCGTCGTCTCCGAGCAGCAAGACCCAGCGTCGTCTCCGAGCAGCAAGACCCAGCGTCGTCTCCGAGCAGCAGGACCCAGCGTCGTCTCCGAGCAGCAGGACCCAGCGTCGTCTCCGAGCAGCAAGACCCAGCGTCGTCTCCGAGCAGCAGGACCCAGCGTCGTCTCCGAGCAGCAAGACCCAGCGTCGTCTCCGAGCAGCAAGACCCAGCGTCGTCTCCGAGCAGCAAGACCCAGCGTCGTCTCCGAGCAGCAGAAACCAGCGTCGTCTCCGAGCAGCAGAACCCAGCGTCGTCTCCGAGCAGCAGGACCCAGCGTCGTCTCCGAGCAGCAGGACCCAGCGTCGTCTCCGAGCAGCAGGACCCAGCGTCGTCTCCGAGCAGCAGGACCCAGCGTCGTCTCCGAGCAGCAGGACCCAGCGTCGTCTCCGAGCAGCAGGACCCAGCGTCGTCTCCGAGCAGCAAGACCCAGCGTCGTCTCCGAGCAGCAGTTATTTATACTTATCTCAAGGTCAGATTTATGTGATGTTGTTAACATTTCCTCAATTAAATTATAATCTTAATGGGTTCTGTTTCCACGTTGAATCAGTTCCTTGATGATGTGATGTTCAACCTGTGCTCCTTGATGATGTGACCACTGACCCTTGTAACACTAGTGACATCACTGAATGACCACTGACCCTTGTGACATCATTGAGTGACAACTGACCCTTGTAACACTAGTGACATCACTGAATGACCCACTGACCCTTGTGACACTAGTGACATCACTGAGTGACAACTGACCCTTGTGACACTAATGACATCACTGAGTGACCACTGACCCCTGTGACACTAGTGACATCACTGAGTGACCACTGACCCTTGTGACACTAGTGACATCACTGAGTGACCACTAACCCTTGTGACACTAGTGACATCACTGAATGACCACTGACCCTTGTGACACTAGTGACATCACTGAGTGACCCCTGACCCTTGTGACACTAATGACATCACTGAGTGACCACTAACCCTTGTGACACTAGTGACATCACTGAGTGACCACTGACCCTTGTGACACTAGTGACTTCACTGAGTGACCACTGACCCTTGTGACATTAGTGACATCACTGAGTGACCACTGACCCTTGTAACACTAGTGACATCACTGAGTGACCACTGACCCTTGTGACACTAGTGACATCACTGAGTGACCACTGACGCTTGTGACACTAGTGACATCACTGAGTGACCACTGACCCTTGTGACACTAGTGACATCACTGAATGACCACTGACCCTTGTAACACTAGTGACATCACTGAGTGACCACTGACCCTTGTGACATTAGTGACATCACTGAGTGACCACTGACCCTTGTGACATTAGTGACATCACTGAGTGACCACTGACCCTTGTAACACTAGTGACATCACTGAGTGACCACTGACCCTTCTGAGAGTTCATAACGACGTCACTGGGGACAACAGTCATTACTATGGGACCCCACTTGTGATATAAAGAACACCGATCTTTGTGCAACACGAGACATTATCATGAAGAACACTGTTTTTTTTTTTTGTACCCCAGTTGTAACATCATCGTGGAGAACACTGATCCTTGTGGGACCCCACTTGTGTTATTTCTCCAGGAAGACACTTGACCTCATATCATTGTTCACATCGTTCTTCCGAAAAAAAAAATAGTCTCATTCTATGCAATAATTTACATTTTGCACTTTTTTATTTTGCAATCTTCAAATTAATCCCTCAAGAAACTACCCATCAAAAGCTTCCTGACTCTAAATAAATGTAAATATTTTTATCAATTTCGTTTACGTATTGTATCTATATCTCTCTATAACACACATACACACCGACCTGGATCCTCCCACTTCTCAGTCACCTTTTTGGCTTTGTATTTATATATAAATCTTGCTATTCTCTGTCGTCGTCTTTGTGTCGTGGTATTGATAAAGGAGACGACTGCACTTCACCACAAAAACACTTAATTGTTATCCGACACAGTTAAGCAGCGCAATTTTTCTTTGCGGTTGAGTTTGTTAAAACCTGAAGCCGAGGAACTGGAGGAGAGAGAGAGATGGAGAGAGAAACTTAGCGTTAATTTCCTGATTCTTTTAGGTAATGGTTGAATGTACAATGAATTTGCAACACTGGTTAAGAAACACTGTTTTTCTCTTAGTGTCGAGCGTTATCATGACCTAATAAAGATCCGCTTAACTACACTTATCCACTTTTCCTGGCACCATTTACCACTCAAACTATCCTGCTTTGCTCTTATGTATTATTAATTTTTACAGCTTTGGTGGCTTACTATAATACCAGCTGTCCGTCAGAAATGAGCAAACATAATTTCAATGACCATCAGAACCCCGACAACACCAATGAATGGTTTTAAATCCGGTATTAGCTTCAACACACCACTCCTGATTATTCACCACCTCGCTGTGCTCCTTATATATATAAATTCATCTTCTTTCCCAGGTAGATCTGTTTGTGACTTGATAAAGGCCGTTGTGTGGGCGAAACAGTATAATGCGCACATTTATTGACAATAAATGATCGCATTATACTGTATTTGTGTCTTCTTTTCCTGAAGTTTACAGAGTGCCAAGTTAAACCTTGGTGTTTATCTCTGATGACGATGAATGTAAGTCATAATAGCGTCTATCTGGAGTCGATTTCGGGGATCAATGCCCCTGTGGCCTGGTCCAAGGCCAGCCCAAATCAGGCTGGAATAATTAACACCTAACCCATTATGTTTTAAATTCATCTTAGACGACGTTTCGGTCCGCCATGAACCATTGTGAAGATGCAAGTGAGTTGATAATGATTCAGGAT
Source organism: Cherax destructor (assembly GCA_009830355.1). Lineage (NCBI taxonomy): Eukaryota > Metazoa > Arthropoda > Malacostraca > Decapoda > Parastacidae > Cherax > Cherax destructor. The sequence continues at coordinate 268,871 of WNWK01000138.1, forward strand.
TGACCGAAAGATCGTCTACAGATTTATCTCCAGATTTGGAGGGTAGTTTCGAATTTTTATGATACCTCTAAAATATTATTAACCTTAAAGATTCTTATATTACAACTGCAATACTTCGTCCAGCTGAAGCTGAAGACCTGAAGGAGGTTGTATATATTATTGACTTCACTTCTTTTATGATAGAAAATAAAAAAACAGTTTAATTAAGAAGTGAAGTCAAGTTGGTAGTGATGTTGGTGGTGATGATGGTGGTGGTGACGATGGTGGTGACGATGGTGGTGATGATGGTGGTGGTGGTGACGATGGTGGTGGTGGTGATGATCATGGTAATGGAGGTTGTGGTGGAGATTGAGATGTTAATAGTAGTATCTGAGGTGGTGGAAATTCTCAATAAGCCAAAAATAAAGCAATGACTGGTGTTGCTCTCTCCAGTTACGAGGATAAAAAAAAAAAAAGATCGTTAATAAAGAAAAGGAAAGATGTGAAATGAGGTCAGAGTGGAGAACGTGCTATTTATACAAACATAAAATCGAAGCTGGGAAGGACGTATTACTGTTGAAGACGCCGGCATGAGGCTGGCTGTTCTTGCAAAGGTGCTCGCTGCTCCCAGAAGAAAGGAGGTAGAAACTGGGAAGGGGGTGAGAGGGTTCGTGCCTCTGGAACGTGAGCGGGAGGGGGTTCGTAAGAGGAAGGGGGAAGAATGGGGGATGGGAAAGGAGGTGGCTGGGATGCTGAACCACACAACACCTCCAGCCGTGATGGCCGAGATGATGCTATTGTTTACTTCTTGGAAGCCGCCATTTTGCTCCACCCGTCTCAAGCCTCCGTCATCTTCGCCTTCCCTCCTGAATGAAAGAGCCTGACACGCACGCCCACACGCTACCCCCTCTCAACCCCCCCATCCCTAGCACTCCAGACAGGCCTGAAATTTCACACACTATCCACATACTCCCACGCCAGATACTCCTGATACATGTGCACACGCCATACACACCCCCATACTTCATATACCTCCCCACCTCACCCTCCGTGTCACATGATACTGTACACTGTCTCTTCTGTTATTAATGCCTTTCTTCTATTAATTCTTTACACCTGTGTACCGCTACCACTGTTCATGCTTCTCAACACTACCTCCCTGAAGAACTTATCTTTACTAATACTCCTCTAAACTACTGCATCTGTAGAAGTAGTTCAAACTGTACCTGAGTAATCTTAACTACTTTTACCCAGAAGAATTTATTTTTATTAATGGATTAGAAAAGCGACTGTTGAGTTGAGATGTGTACAATCAGAGGCAGTGTTTGCTTCTTGTACATCACTGTACATCACTCTTGCTTATTTTGGTTCTCGGTTTTAAAGAAAAATCTGAAAAAATAAAGTGAAATTTTACCAAAATATGATGATAAGAGTTATCATGGCACTGTGTGCCAGAGTGCAATGATGAATGAACAAACAATTCAAAAAAAAAAAAAAAATAAAAGTTGCAGATAGAGTGAAACAGATTAAACTAAAATATGTCTACAAAATTACAAAAAAAATTATATCTAGAGTATCTTGCCTCAGATTTTAAGATTAATAGGAATGACAATCAATATTGTTGCAAGGAAAGTGAATGCAACTTTGCATTACTCGCAGTGTAAAACCAGCCATCAAATATCTTCTATAACGATATAAACGAGAAAAACTGTGGTTACCAAGTCATGTCAAGGAAAATAATATCACATATCCAGTTAAAACTGAAACTAAGCAGTATCTACAGTAATTAATGTAACTGTAGAAAGGAAAGAAAGCAATGTGTGACCATCATCACCATAACCATCATCACCATAACCATCATCACCATAACCATCATCACCATAACCATCATCACCATAACCATCATCACCATAACCATCATCACCATAACCATCATCATCATAACCATCATCATCATCAGCAGCAGCAGCAAGAAACATCCTTACGTCTCCTAGATTTTTATTCCTGAATGATGGATTTGGTTGAAACCAAAACAAAAAAGAAACAGACAAGAAACATACACACACACACACACACACACACACACACACACACACAGGCAGGGATAACAGGGAAGGCACTACAATGGATCAGGGAATACCTGTCAGGAAGACAACAGCGAGTCATGGTACGTTTCGAGGTGTCAGAGTGGGCGCCTGTAACGAGCGGGGTGCCACAGGGATCAGTCCTAGGACCGGTGCTGTTTCTGGTATTTGTGAACGACATGACGGAAGAAATAGACTCCGAAGTGTCCCTGTTTACAGATGATGTGAAGTTGATGAGAAGAATTCAATCGTACGAGGACCAGGCAGAACTACAAAGGGAGCCTGGTCCAGCAACTTGCTCCTTGAGTTCAACCCCACCAAGTGCAAAGTCATGAAGATTTGAGAAGGGCAAGTAAGACCATAGACGGAGTACAGTCTAGGGGGCCAGAGCCTATAAACCTCACTCAAGGAAAAGGATCTTGGGGTGAGTATAACACCGAGCACATCTCCTGAGGCGCACATCAACCAAATAACTGCTGCAGCATACGGACGCCTGGCAAACCTAAGAACAGCATTCCGACATCTAAATAAGGAGTCATTCAGGACCCTGTACACTGTGTACGTTAGACCCATATTGGAGTATGCAGCGCCAGTTTGGAACCCTCATCTAGCCAAGCATGTAAGGAAACTAGAGAAAGTGCAAAGGTTTGGAACAAGACTAGTCCCGGAGCTAAGGGGCATGTCCTACGAGGACAGGTTAAGGGAAATCGATCTGACGACACTGGAAGACAGGAGAGATAGGGGGGATATGATAACGACATATAAAATACTGAGAGGAATCGACAAGGTGGACATAGACAGGATGTTCCAAAGAAGGGACACAGCAACAAGGGGTCACAGTTGGAAGTTGAAGACTCAGATGAATCACAGGGATGTTAGGAAGTATTTCTTCAGTCACAGAGTGGTCAGGAAGTGGAATAGTCTGGGAAGTGACGTAGTGGAGGCAGGATCCATACATAGCTTTAAGAAGAGGTATGATAAAGCTCATGGAGCGGGAAGAGGGACCAAGTAGCGGCCAGTGAAGAGGCGGGGCCAGGAGCTGTGACTCGACCCCTGCAACCACAACTATGTGAGTACACGCACACCACACACACACACACACACACACACACACACACACACACACACACACGCCCCGATGGCATGATGGCTAGCGCTCTCGCTTCACGCACGGAGGGCCCGGGTTCAATTCCCGGCGGGGCCGAAACATTTCGAAGTGTTTCGTTACACACACACACATACACACATACATACAACAGGCCTAGTGTCTAATCGACATGTGCCTAGGACAAAATGGTAACTAACTAACTAACACACACACGTCTGCTTGTGTTCGTGTATAATATTCGTCTTTTCACCAATGTCAAAAGAATATTACTGAGTATGATTAATCTATATTGCCTTATATTACGTAAACGTGATAAAGTTTAGGTTTAGACACGAGGTTTATTTTGGTGTCATACAAATCTGAATAACAAATAATTGCAAACCAAGAATTAATATATGTATATCTTTATCATTTTATTTGTTTTGGTCAGGAACGGTGACTTTTTGAGTGATATATTTTGCCTCTTACTGCAACTACATTTTACACCCGAAAATATATCACTACACTTCAAAGAGCGTCATTTCTCCAAACAACGAAAATAAATTGCAAGGTAGAACGTTGAAATTAAGCCAATCACTACAAAGGAAAAAATAAAAAGAATATCAACGGTATTAGGTTACTTGTTGTGATATTTAGGTGTGTGTGAAGCAGTGTTACAGAACCGCTGTGATGTGGGGGATAACAGTGGTCCAGTGTCGCTGTGATGTGGGGGATAACAGTCGTCCAGTGTCGCTGTGATGTGGGGGGATAACAGTGGTCCAGTGTCGCTGTGATGTGGGGGTAACAGTGGTCCAGTGTCGCTGTGATGTGGGGGATAACAGTGGTCCAGTGTCGCTGTGATGTGGGGACAGCAGTGGTCCAGTGTCGCTGTGATATGGGGACAGCAGTGGTCCAGTGTCGCTGTGATGTGGGGGATAACAGTGGTCCAGTGTCGCTGTGATGTGGGGGATAACTGGTCCAGTGTCGCTGTGATGTGGGGATAACAGTGGTCCAGTGTCGCTGTGATGTGGGGGATAACTGGTCCAGTGTCGCTGTGATGTGGGGGATAACAGTGGTCCAGTGTCGCTGTGATGTGGGGATAACAGTGGTCCAGTGTCGCTGTGATGTGGGGGATAACAGTGGTCCAGTGTCGCTGTGATGTGGGGATAACAGTGGTCCAGTGTCGCTGTGATGTGGGGATAACTGGTCCAGTGTCGCTGTGATGGGGGGGATAACAGTGGTCCAGTGTCGCTGTGATGTGGGGATAACTGGTCCAGTGTCGCTGTGATGTGGGGATAACAGTGGTCCAGTGTCGCTGTGATGTGGGGGATAACAGTGGTCCAGTGTCGCTGTGATGTGGGGGATAACAGTGGTCCAGTGTCGCTGTGATGTGGGGACAGCAGTGGTCCAGTGTCGCTGTGATGTGGGGGATAACAGTGGTCCAGTGTCGCTGTGATGTGGGGACAGCAGTGGTCCAGTGTCGCTGTGATGTGGGGACAGCAGTGGTCCAGTGTCGCTGTGATGTGGGGACAGCAGTGGTCCAGTGTCGCTGTGATGTGGGGACAGCAGTGGTCCAGTGTCGCTGTGATATGGGGACAGCAGTGGTCCAGTGTCGCTGTGATATGGGGACAGCAGTGGTCCAGTGTCGCTGTGATATGGGGGATACCTGTGTTATAGGGACAACATCGGTTGTTGGGAGTGGTCCAGCGTCACTGTGAGGTTTTCAACAGTGGTCCAGCGTCACTGCGAGGGCAACTGCTATCCAATGTGGCTGAGGTGGGTAGCAGAAGTCCAGTGCTACTGTGAAGTGGACAACAGCCTCATTTAGAGCTGACAATATCACTGACATTACAAAAGATGTGAAGAAACTTTACTACTAACAAAAAAAAAAACCCTCAAATATCCAAATTATAAAAAATCCCTAATAGCTCACAAACTGTACCTCCTATAGCACAGACGACATAGAAAATATTTAAGGATATGGTTTCTGTGATGAAATGTTTTTTTATTTTTTTGTTATTATTATTATTATAATCAAGGGGGAGCACTAAACCCGTAGGATTATTTTTTTGTAAATGTGAAAATGAAAGACAGGAGGCTGAGGGGGACTCAAAACAGTACTCTCGCTTCCAATGTAATTGAAATAAATTTCTTGAAGACAATCTTTGTTTACTTTAGTTACATTTAATGGACAGGACTTCGAGTTGCAAGCGCTAACAGCCTCGCTGATCCAACCTAAAAAAATATCACATTTAATTCATATTGGAGAGCATTAATAGTAAAAGATATTCGGATAGTTATCGAATGATCTGTACCAAGGGTAAGATTGAACTGCTTATCTCAGTCACCTTTCCCCTACTAGGTTCAAGGTTCTCCTCGGTTGAACGGACTGAGTAAATTATCCTACCATCTCTTTCTTATTATAGCCACAAGCCAGAGGCAACATTGAGCAGGAGGACTGAGTCCTTAATGTTAATTACATCGAGACCTACGATAAGAGAACAGAGGAAATCAATTATGGATAGAGAGAGATAGAGAGAGAGAGACTGTATTCACGGGGCCTGTGCCCTGAAGCGACTCCCAGCAAGGCAAGTCGACGGGTCGCAGCAATTACTTTGCAAATTCTTCTTCTCATCACCAGGTTTTCCTCGGTTATCTTTGAGTGTGTAGAGTACCTAGCAGGTAATGAAGAGGAAGATTTTTCATCTGTTTATTATTCCAGAAGCTTTATTAACCCCAGGATACTCAAGTAAAGCCTAGCAATGTGACCACTTTCTGTTGTGGTCCTTCAGTAATGATCCTCGAGACATGTAATCCACAAGAGTGTATTTAATCCACTTGCGTATTTACTGCTTGGTGAACAATAGCTGCGGTGGTAAGAAGACTTGCCCATATGTTTCACTTTGCTTTTGAACTAACTCGAGTTTTTCATGTGTTGACTCGAACCCCACCACTGAGCTACCCATCATCCGGCTAGAATAACTTAGGTAACCATGTTAAGTTAATTTAAAGGCAAAAATATCTTCTGTTTATTGCTATAAATAAATTTCTCAATTCATAGGGGTTTTTTTTTGTGGGGGGGGGGGGAGAATATGATTAAGAGTGTCATACGCCAGCATTGTTAAACCACAAGCTGCATTATAAACGAAAACTATTTTAATGTGTTATTCAGTTGATGGAAGAACCTGTGTACACTGTCACAGACAAACCATCACTGTATAACAATCAGCAGTCACTGGAGTAGCTACGTTTTACCATAACTATTGTCTACCTATATATTTTATGATGTTTTAGTGTTCAAAAAATAATGTACAGAGTAGATTTTGAGACTCTCTGACCGCGGGTTCGAACCCCACCCGTGGGGTAATGTTTTTATATATTATATTTTTATTTTATTTCATTAGACCACCAAATGATGGGGTATAGTTACTATTTAACTAGAAATTAAATATATAATAATAATGTTCAAGTTAACAAGACTGGTTTCCATCTTTCTCATTCTTTTCAGTTTTACATTTATTTTTTCCGTTGTTAATAAAATATATAGAGTGAATATATAATTAAATAATCAAGATAAAAACAGAAGAAACGGAGGCAGTGAAGAGGCGGCCTTGTCGTCGTCGGCTGCGACATCGTTGCTTATTGTCGTCCTCAGCAGCTGTGTCGTCGTTCTCGACAGCAACATTATTAGCATCGTCGTCCTCGACGGCGGTTGTGGCGGCAGCGGTGGCGGCGGTGTTGTCAGCATCATCGGCAGAGTCGTCTTCGACGGCGGAGGTTGTCAGCGGCGCCAGTGGAGGTATGGGGCAGCTGGAGTCTGCCAAGATGTTGGTCATGCTGGGGTGACGACCTATGAAAGCGTCTTCCAAGAAAAATTCTTAGTTCCTCCTCCTCCTCCTGATCATCTTCCTCCTCCTCCTTCTCTTTATGTTCCTGTGTGCACCTTAGCCTGGCTAGTCTCACTTCCCCACTGACTCTCACGGGGACACTATCATGGGGACACTCTCACGGGGACACTATCATGGGGACACTCTCACGGGGACACTATCATGGGGACACTCTCACGGGGACACTATCATGGGGACACTCTCACGGGGACACTATCATGGGGACACTCTCACGGGGACACTATCATGGGGACACTCTCACGGGGACACTATCATGGGGACACTCTCACGGGGACACTATCATGGAGACACTCTCACGGGGACACTATCATGGGGACACTCTCACGGGGACACTATCATGGGGACATCTCACGGGGACACTATCATGGGGACACTCTCACGGGGACACTATCATGGGGACACTCTCACGGGGACACTATCATGGGGACACTCTCACGGGGACACTATCATGGGGACACTCTCACGGGGACACTATCATGGGGACCTGGAAACACCGACACAGGTATTCACTTTCTTAAGAAATGGAATTTAACAAGTTGCTACAACTGTCAAGTTTTGAAGAGACAGAGAGACCAATCAGTATTTTAATGGTTATTTATAAGTGAAATGTTTTAATTCTTAAATATTTATATTCTTAAATAAGTTATTAAGACGTGCCAATGTACCATATAATAAATCATTCAGAATAACGACAAGTTGATGATTAAGACACATGAGCATCACTTAAGTATCAATATTTTCGAAACGTTTCACCCTCGCAGCAGACTTATTCAAGTAATTTATAGAACTGGAGACAGTATAAGAAGTGGAGATGTAATTTTGAATATAGAATGTAGTCATGCCGTTATGAAGATAAATTTACTTAAATCATAACCATATGGGGCATAAAAAAATATAAATTCTTTTTAGAAATGAGTAATTGAAACGTGACTTCAGACGCTCACTACTGAAGAACTATGCAGTGTGAATGAACAAAGGGTCATTTTCACAGATTTGAAGGCAATACTTGCGACTAAATACATTATTTCAAGGTTAGGTTAGGTAAGGTTTGTCAGGAAACAGGACAAGTGTTTCCTGACGCGGGTCTTAGTCATATGATGACCCGCAGCTGGAGCTTTTGGTCATCTGACCGAGGCCTTCCGCTGGCTTACCAGTCCGTCTCTCCAGAATCAAGGAATTCTGAAATAAAATCCATCATAAACTACACAACCACAGCAAGGAATTGGAACACCATCTTTTTAAGGTCAGCAACAAAAAAAATTATCAAGAAATAGGACATCAGGAACTTACAACAAAGACAAACGAAGTCGGTGACGCCGATAACTAAGAAAGACATCTTCAAAATGCTACTACATATTTGTGTTAGCTTGTTAAGACAGAATATTTCCTCTTTACCACCAGTCAAAAATATTTTAATCACCAAAACAAGTGTAGAATAGTGTGTAAATTAATTGGGACAGGAGTAAATTTTGTGATTATCTCATAATGTGTCTTAGTCTCCGGCTTAAATGGGTTCTTTTCTCTTCAGAAGAGTTTGCTACCGACTTCTGGCAACCATCCTGCGACTCTTGTCAGTGCTATAACAGCTGCTGTTCTGCAAGGATGTTCCTGCAGGCATGCTCCGTGAGTGAATGTGGTTTCGCCAAATTCTCCCCTTCAGTTCATGATTACTGCTGAAATTCATGATGGATGTTACACCTGGGAAAAGTGCAAATATTGTACTTCTGAGAAAACATGGTAATTTGAGTATCAGAGAGATGGATGAAAAACTGAGCCTAACAAAGTCAATTGTTGGTCGGATTCTGAAGAGAGCTGACAACAGTGGTGATTGTGGGGCGCTGCGTCGAGGAAGATGTCACCATGAGGTGCAAGACAGCACCTCATGGTGACAAGGTTATCATAAAAATACTGTGAAGGATCCCAAGAAAACCAGCAAAGCTCTATACCTTTGATATACCTTTGAAGAGTTTCGAGAGTTTCTCTACTCTCTGAGCCCGGCCATGGGCCAGGCTCGTCTGGTGGTTGCCTGGTCAACCAGGCTGTTGCTGCTGAACAGAAAGATTTGGCTTCGGCTTTCGTAAATGTTGACTCTTCAACTGTTCGATGAAGGTTCCTTGAAGTTGGCAGAACTGCCATAAAGCTTTAAAGAACCAATTATTGGACGACAGATAAATGGAGAAAAGTTATATTTTCAGATGAGGCGCATTTTGAAGTACATAGGTACAGATCAGTGGTATGAACACATTCAACACGCTCCAAAACACCCACCTAAGATGCTTTGGGGTAATTTTACTGCTAAAGGCCCTGGACGACTTGTTACTGTTGAGGGAACGATGAACAGGGACAAATACAAGGCAATCCTGGCAACTTATTTGCTTCCCATTGTGGACAGAGACTTTCCTGATGAAGAAGGTATTTTTTCCAAGGGGATCTTGCTCTTTGCCACACTTCTAGAAGAATGCTGACATTCTTCGAAGAGTTTGAGCTAAACGTTCTAAACTGACCTGGAAACTCTCCTGACCTCAACCAACTGAGAATCTATGGACAATAACCAAACGCAGGATTACGACACAGGACTGTATCACTGTCCTAATTAATATGCACACTACTGTACCATATGCTATGAAATATATACTTCTGGGTGTATATTTCTTGTGCTATTGTGTAGTGTGTAGATTAAGGGCAATATACGAGATTTTGGATCACTTTCTTGACATATAAGAAGACATGATGAAAGGGAATTTCTGTTCTTGCTCTTACAAGTATTATTATTATTATTATTATTATTATTATTATTATTATTTATTATTATTAATATTATTATTATTATTATTATTATTATTATTATTATTATTATTATTATTATTATTATTATTATATTTATTATTATTACTATTATTATTATTATTACTAATATTATTATTATTATTGTTATTATTATTATTATTTAATTACTGATAATGCTGCTTCGTCATGTACATCAACTAAGTGTCGTTCCAGTGTTACAAAGAGGAACACATCTGGACAAATATTTCATCGCTGATACAGATAAAGGAAAATATTTTAAATCTTTCATCGCTGATGCAAAATATTAACCCTAAAATAATGGTTTCATCTCTGATTTAGAAAGACGTATGAAGGAAAGTTCCGTCAAGACTACGTGGAGGAACACACTACGTGGAGTTACACACTACGTGGAGGAACACACTACGTGGAGGTACACACTACGTGGAGGAGCACACTACGTGGAGGAACACACTACGTGGAGGAACACACTACGTGGAGGAACACACTACGTGGAGGAACACACTACGTGGAGGAACACACTACGTGGAGGAACACATTACGTGGAGGAACACACTACGTGGAGGAACACTTAGGCACGACGTCAAACCGACTTATAATTGTAATACTGAAATGAATATTAGATTAATAATATAATTCAATATACTAATACCTCATATTAAATGCTAGTAATAAAAAGAGAAGCTAATATATGCTAAAGATGACTGTAAGAAAAAAAGAGAAGACAGGGAGGGGATTGCGGCAAAGGAGACACAGCTGGAGGTGAAAGATCTAGGTGAGTGTTTCTTGGTCTGAGGATGTGCATGAGGAACTGCAGGAAGCTGAGTCCATACACAGCTTTAAGAGTAGGTCTGCTAGGACTAATAAAGCCAGCACTATTGTGACTTCGTGAATATTCAGGAGGCGATGATAAGAGCTGCGACTCTAAACTCATGTTATTGTTTTAACTAAAAAAATCTTTAAGTATAAAAATTAAATTTCCTAAAAATTCTCCCAAAAAATCTAAAAAAATGAAAAAAATGCGAAATATCAAGATATATTTAATTTCATAATAAAATATTAATATTGTTTTATCGATTTTTTTCCCCTCGGATGAATATTAAATGAATGTGACGGAGTCCAAACATTTACGAAACCGAATAAGAATATATAAAAATCCCTTGATACCACTAGACAGAAAATATAAAAGCAAAGTAACAGGCAATAAAGGAATGAATATAAGTTGATAGTGAGCAGAAACCTGCAGCTGCGTATATACATACCATCCTCACTTGTGGTAGAGCGTTAAGTGCGAGTATCCCGAGGCAGAGAATACCATCTTAACCCTTGACGACATTTCTGCTTTTGAGAAAGACAGCCACTCTCCAAGGTTGCCAGCTCTTGCAACACTGCTCTTGATACAGCTTTTGCAATACTGCTCTTGCAACACTGCTCTTGATAAAGCTCTTGTAACACTGCTCTTGATACAGCTCTTGCAACACTGCTCTTGACACAACTCTTGCAACACTGCTCTTGATACAACTCCTGCAACACTGCTTTTGACACAGCTCTTGCAATTCTGCTGTTAATACAACTCTTGCAACACTGCTCTTGACACAGCTTTTGCAACATTGCTCTTGATACAGCTCTTGCAACACAGCTCTTGATAAAGGTCATGTAACACTGATCTTGATACAGCTCTTGCAACATTGTTCTTGATACAGATCTTGCAAAACTGTTCTTGACACAGATTTTGCAACATTGCTCTTGACACAGCTCTTGCAACACTGCTCTTGATACAGTTCTTAATACAGCACTTGCAACACTGCTCTTGATACAGCTTTTTGCAACGCTGCTCTAATATAGCTCTTGCAAAACTGTTCTTTATACAGCTCTTGCAACACTGCTCTTGATTTAGCTATTGCAACAATGTTTTTGACACAGGTCTTGCAGCATTTTTTTAAATAGGTCTTGCAACACTGCTCTTGACACAACTCTTACAATGCTGCTATTTACACAACTCTTGCAACGCTGCTCTTGCAACCCTGCTCTTGACAGCTCTTGCAACACTGCTCTTGATACAGCTCTTGCAACACTGCTCTTGCAACACTGCTCTTGCAACACTGCTCTTGCACCACTGCTCTTGCAACACTGCTCTTGATACAGCTCTTGCAACACTGCTCTTGATACAGCTCTTGTAACACTGATCTTGACAAAGCTCTTGCAACACTGATCTTGACACAACTCTTGCAACACTGCTCTTGATACAACTCCTGCAACATTGCTTTTGACACAGCTCTTGTAATGCTGCTGTTGATACAACTCTTGCAGCACTCCTCTTGACACAGCTTTTGCAACATTGCTCCTGATACAGCTCTTGCAACACTGCTCTTGATAAAGATCATGTAACACTGATCTTGATACAGTTCTTGCAACATTGTTCTTGATACAGCTCTTGCAACACTGCTCTTGATACAGTTCTTAATACAGCACTTGCAACACTGCTCTTGATACAGCTTTTGCAACGCTGCTCTAATATAGCTCTTGCAAAACTGTTCTTTATACAGCTCTTGCAACACTTCTCTTGATTTATCTATTGCAACAATGTTTTTGACACAGGTCTTGCAACACTGTTCTTGATTTAGGTCTTGCAACACTGCTCTTGACACAACTCTTGCAATGCTGCTATTGACACAACTCTTGCAACGCTGCTCTTGCAGCACTGCTCTTGACACAACTCTTGCAATGCTGCTATTGACACAACTCTTGCAACACTGCTCTTGATTTAGCTATTGCATCAATGTTTTTTCACAGGTCTTGCAACGCTGCTCTTGACACAGCTCTTGCAACACTGTTCTTGACATAGGTCTTGCAACACTGCTCTTGATACAACTCTTGCAATGCTGCTCTTGACACAACTCTTGCAACGCTGCTCTAACAACACTGCTCTTGACACAGCTCTTGCAACACTGCTCTTTACACAACTCTTGCAACGCTGCTCTAGCAACATTGCTCTTGACACAGCTCTTGCAACACTGCTCTTGACACAACTCTTGCAACACTGCTCTTGACACAACTTTTGCAATACTGTTCTTGACACAAGTCTTGCAACGCTGGTCTTGCAACACTGCTCTTTACAAATCTTGAAACACTGCTCTTGACACAACTCTTGCAACACTGCTCTTGACACAACTCTTGCAACACTGCTCTTGACACAACTCTTGAAACGCTGCTCTTGCAACACTGCTCTTGACACAACTCGTGCAACACTGCTCTTGACACAACTCTTGCAACACTGCTCTAGACAGCTCTTGCAACACTGCTCTTGGCACAACCCTTGCAACACTGCTCTTGACACAACTCTTGCAACACTGCTCTTGACACAACTCTTGCAACACTGCTCTTGACACAACTCTTGAAACACTGCTCTTGACACAACTCTTGAAACACTGCTCTTGACACAACTCTTGCAACACTGCTCTTGACACAACTCTTGCAACACTGCCCTTGACACAACTCTTGCATTCCTCTTTACAATAATTTTCGTTTATTATTGCTATGAGTTTCAACTTAACCAAGTCGACAGTTGTTCTCAATGTATGTTGAGTGTCTGTCATCATGTTCACACTGAGGGGATTGTTTGTCATTATGTTCACACTGAGGGGAGTGTCTGTCATCATGTTCACACTGAGGGGAGTATCTGTCATCATGTTCACACTGAGGGGAGTGTCTGTCATCATGTTCACACTGAGGGGATTGTTTGTCATTATGTTCACACTGAGGGGAGTGTCTGTCATCATGTTCACACTGAGAGGATTGTTTGTCATCATGTTCACACTGAGGGGAGTGTCTGTCATCATGTTCACACTGAGGGGATTTTTTGTTATCATGTTCACACTGAGAGTAGTGTTTGTCATCATGTTCACACTGAGGGGAGTGTTTGTCATCATGTTCACACTGAGGGGATAGTTTGTCATCATGTTCACACTGAGAGTAGTGTTTGTCATCATGTTCACACTGAGGGGAGTGTTTGTCATCATGTTCACACTGAGGGGATTGTTTGTCATCATGTTCACACTGAGGGGAGTGTTTGTCATCATGTTCACACTGAGGGGAGTGTTTGTCATCATGTTCACACTGAGGGGAGTGTTTGTCATCATGTTCACACTGAGGGGATAGTTTGTCATCATGTTCACACTGAGGGGATTGTTTGTCATGTTCACACTGAGGGGATTGTTTGTCATGTTCACACTGAGGGGATTGTTTGTCATCATGTTCACACGGAGGGGATTGTTTGTTATCATGTTCACACTGAGGGGAGTGTTTTTCATCATGTTCACACTGAGGGGAGTGTTTGTCATCATGTTCACACTGAGGAGAGTGTTTGTCATCATGTTCACACTGAGGGGATAGTTTGTCATCATGTTCACACTGAGGGGATTGTTTGTCATCATGTTCACACTGAGGGGATTGTTTGTCATGTTCACACTGAGGTGATTGTTTGTCATCATGTTCACATTGAGGGGAGTATTTGTCATCATGTTCACACTGAGGAGATTGTTTGTCATCATGTTCACACTGAGGAGATTGTTTGTCATCATGTTCACACTGAGGGGATTGTTTGTCATCATGTTCACACTGAGGGGAGTGTTTGTCATCATGTTCACACTGAGGGGAGTGTTTGTCATCATGTTCACATTGAGGGGAGTGTTTGTCATCATGTTCACACAGATGGGGGTGTTTGTCATCATGTTCACACTGAGGGGAGTGTTTGTCATCATGTTCACACTGAGGGGATTGTTTATCATCATGTTCACACTGAGGGGATTGTTTGTCATCATGTTCACATTGAGGGGATTGTTTGTCATCATGTTCACACTGAGGGGATTGTTTGTCATCATGTTCACATTGAGGGGATTGTTTGTCATCATGTTCACACTGAGGGGATTGTTTGTCATCATGTTCACATTGAGGGGATTGTTTGTCATCATATTCACACTGAGGGGAGTGTTTGTCATCATAGTCATACTGAGGGGAGTGTTTGTCATCATGGTCATACTGAGGGGAGTGTGTTTCATCATACTGTATGAAGTGTTTGTTATCAAGTTAACTTGTGTTCAGTGGGTTTGAAACGCTTGCCATCGTGTTCAAGTATAAGGTAACATCCGTCTCTGATGTGTACACTATCAGGTTCATCATGTTAAGACAGGATCAAGGATGTTATCGGAAATTCAATAAAGCTCACACAAGCTCGTCTCGTTATCTTTCTTTGACCCTTGTTGTGGGAAGTTTGTGTGTGTGTGTGTTTGTGTGTATGTGTGAGTGTGTGTGTTTGTGTGTATGTGTGTGTGTTTGTGTGTGTGTATGTGTGTGTATGTGTGTGTGTGTATGTGTGTGTGTGTGTGTGTGTGTGTGTGTGTGTGTGTATGTGTGTGTGTGTTTGTGTGTGTGTATGTGTGTGTGTGTGTGTGTGTGTGTGTGTATGTGTGTGTGTGTTTGTGTGTGTGTATGTGTGTGTATGTGTGTGTGTATGTGTGTGTGTGGTGTGTGTGTGTGTGTGTGTGTGTGTATGTGTGTGTGTACTCACTAGTTGTGGTTGCAGGGGTCGAGACATAGCTCCTGGCCCCGCCTCTTTACTGGCCGCTACTGGGTCACTCTCCCTGCGCCATGAGCTTTATCATACCTCTTCTTAAATCTATGAATGGATCCTGCCTCCACTACATTGCTTCCCAAGCTATTCCACTTCCTGACCACTCTGTGATTGAAGAAATACTTCCTAACATCCCTGTGATTCATCTGAGTCTTCAACTTCCAACTGTGTCCCCTCGTTGCTGTGTCCCATCTCTGGAACATTCTGTCTCTGTCCACCTTGTCAATTCCTCTCAGTATTTTATATGTTGTTATCATGTCCCCCCTATCCCTCCTGTCCTCCGGTGTCGTCAGGTCGACATACCCCTTAGCTCCGGGACTAGTCTTGTTGCAAACCTTTGCACTTTCTCTAGTTTCTTTACGTGCTTGGCTAGGTGTGGGTTCCAAACTGGTGCTGCATACTCCAATATGGGCCTAACGCACACAGTGTGCAGGGTCCTGCGCCTCAGGAGATGTGCCTGGTGTTATACTCACCCTAAGATCTTTTTCCTTGAGTGAGGTTTGTAGTCTCTGGCCCCCTAGGCTGTACTCCGTCTGCGGTCTTCTTTGCCCTTCCCCAATCTTCATGACTTTGCACGTTGTGGGGCTGAACTCCAGGAGCCAATTGCTGGAACAGGTTTGCAGCCTGGTCCTCGTCCAATTGAATTCTTCTCATCAACTTCACATCATCTGCAAACAGGGACACTTCGGAGTCTATTCCTTCCGTCATGTCGTTCACAAATACCATAAACAGCACCAGACCTAGGACTGACCCCTGTAGAACCCCACTCGTCACAGGCGCCCACTCTGACACCTCGCCTCGTACCATGACTCGCTGCTGTCTTCCTGACAGATATTCCCTGATCCATTGGAGTGCCTTCCCTATTATCCCTGCCTGGTCCTCCAGCTTTTGCACTAATCTCTTTTGTAGAACTGTGTCAAACGCCTTCTTACAGTCCAAGAAAATGCAATCTACCCACCCCTCTCTCTCTTGTCTTACTGCTGTCAACCTGTCATAGAACTCCAGTAGGTTTGTGACACAGGATTTCCCGTCCCTGAAACCGTGTTGGCCGTCGTTGATAAGCTCATTCCTTTCCAGGTGCTCCACCACTCTTCTCCTGATAATCTTCTCCATGACTTTGCATACTATACATGTCAGTGACACTGATCTGTAGTTTAGTGCTTCATGTCTGTCGTGCATGTACTCACCTATTTGTACTCACCTATTTGTGGTTGCAGGGGTCGAGTCATAGCTCCTGGCCCCGCCTCTTCACTGATTGCTACTAGGTCCTCTCTCTCCCTGCTCTATGAGCTTTATCAAACCTAGTCTTAAAACTATGTATGGTTCCTGCCTCCACTATGTCGCTTTCCAAGCTATTCCACTTCCTGACAACTCTATGACTGAAGAAATACTTCCTAACATCCCTTTGACTCATAGGAGTCTTCAACTTCCAATTGTGACCCCTTGTTTCTGTGTCCCCTCTCTGGAACATCTTGTCTCTGTCCACCTTATCTATTCCTCGCAGTATTTTATATGTCGTTATCATGTCTCCCCTAACCCTCCTGTCCTCTAGTGTCGTCAGGCCGATTTCCCTTAACCTTTCTTCGTAGGACAATCCCCTTAGCTCTGGGACTAGTCTTGTTGCAAACCTTTGCACTTTCTCTAATTTCTTGACGTGCTTGACCAGGTGTGGGTTCCAAACTGGTGCTGCATACTCCAGTATGGGCCTGACGTATATGGTATACAGAGTCTTGAATGATTCCTTGTGTGTGTGTGTGTGTGTGTGTGTATGTGTGTGTGTGTGTGTGTGTGTGTGTGTGTGTGTGTGTGTGTGTGTGTGTGTGTGTGTGTGTGTGTGTGCTTGTTCATCACACCCAGACCATAAGCACCACTATCCATTCTCCTACAAACCCGCTTATCTTCTAAATATCCATCTAGCTCTGCTCACCGCTTACTTAATTTGAAGACCACCCTTGCCTATCTCTTACTCAAAAACACAAAGTATAGTAAAAACCCGTTGCTCTGAATCCAGCCCATCAGCCACAGGCTTCCACCCACTCTAATCTAGATACTCATCCACAGAATCTCACATTCCCTGTAGAACTGTTCATCATCCATCAGCTCTCACCCTCTGTTAACCTACAAATCCTCCACAAGATCTTACATTCACTGGCTTTTATCCACTAAGCCGCCCACACCCACTAACCTTGCTGAGCGTGTCCCACGCTCCGCACGTGGTCCGCCAACATCACCCACACCCACTAACCTTGCTGAGCGTGTCCCACGCTCCGCACGTGGTCCGCCAACATCACCCACACCCACTAACCTTGCTGAGCGTGTCCCACGCTCCGCACGTGGTCCGCCAACATCACCCACACCCACTAACCTTGCTGAGCGTGTCCCACGCTCCGCACGTGGTCCGCCAACATCACCCACACCCACTCCGTCTCTGACAATAGCCTATCAGATAACACACCTCCACTAAGCAGTGCTCGAGTAAGGCGAGGCTTTGATGCTATTCTGGTCTTCCGTATCGGTACGCGCAGCTTCTCCGTACCCACGGTAGTGCTAGTGAGAACCTGTTATGCGGCTGAACGCGAAAGTCTATGCCCTCTAAGCGCCCAAGACTGCCTAAAACGCCCTCCTGAACGCCGCCTATACCTTTGATATATCTTTGATAAGTTCCGAGAGTTTTTCTACTCCCAGAGCCCGGCCTTGGGCCTGGCTAGTATGGTGTTTACCTGGTCAACCAGGCTGTTGCTACTGGTGGCCCACTGACGCACACATCCATCACAGCCTGATTGATCTGGCACCTGGTGAGGATACTTGTCCAGTTTTCTCTAGAAGACTTTTACACTTGTTCCAGCAGTGTTTTTTGGTATCTTTTTGTAAAAGGTTCAATAGTCTTGGGCCACAGACATTGATATGTTCTCTTATTGTGCCCACTGCACCCATACTTTTCACTGCATTTATTTTGTACTTCTTCCCATACCCCTCGCTCCAGAATGTTGTTAAGGGAGTGTGCAAATTTGGGACAAGGCCCTCAAGTCCTTTCCAGGTATGTATTATCATGTATCTCTCTCTCCTCCGCTCCAGTGAGTGCATATATAAGACTTTAAAATGCTTTACTGGCTCTATGGGAGCCGTAAACGATCTCCGTATTTATTCCAGCTCTGAGAGAGAGCACAAGCGATTTCAAAAGTGTCATCCATTAGCACAATTAGCATCGACCTCAAAGACACCGATTAAGACGACCTCTAAAGATGCGGCCTAAGAATTCCTCTAAGACGACGCCTATGACGTCCTTTAAGACGTCTACACTCAAGACGGCGTCCAACCTAATATTGTACCAAAGAATCACCTCTTTGTGATTCATCTTCCTCCAGGTTAATTTACTCTGGGTAATTTGAACTCCTTCCAGGGAAATTTACCCTTCTGAATAATTCGACCTCCTCCTGGGTAATTTATTCTCCCATTTAGATTTATTCAAAATTTTAAAATTTTGAATGAATGCTCTAAGTCATTTGATCTTAGACTGCTTGAAGCCTGACTTTAATAACAATGAAAAATCGATTCATCTCTTCCTTAGTCTATCACTGAAGAATTTTTCAGTGGAAATTTTCATGAATATAAAACTGGAAATCAAAGATTAATAACTAGGAGAAATCAGTTCAATCGTTCATTATTAATAATTTGTAATGGTAATTTTTTTCGCAAAAGTCTTGTGTATGTATAAAATCAAGATTCGCTTTAGTTTATAATTTTAAGGAATTTTACATGACATTACCCTTTGTTTACTTTATCCCTTAAAAATGTAATTAGGTATCATAATTATTATTCTCGGTAATCGTGACACCATTCCCACGAGCCCACCTAGGGCGGGGAAGGTGCCAGAGCCAGAGCCTGCTACCACCTGCAGCTCAAAAGACTGCCATTCCCAAGAGCCTCCATGGGGCGGGGAAGATGGCAGACCAGAGGCATAGCTTCTTCCTACGAGCCCCGTGAGGGCGGGGAATGGGCCTAGACCTGAGGACAGTTGGTCTCAGAAGATGAGGAGGTGCTTGTACCTTCTCCCATGGCAGACAGGTCTCAGACACTCCCACGACAGGGAGTCAAGGCCGGGTCACCATTTGGAAAAGACCCGGACCGGGAGAGTACCGGCGAATCAAGAAGTAGTTCTCGGTAATAGGAAATATGTAATCTTAATTTTTAAAGGGGTGGACCGGTAAGCCAGCTGAAAGCCTCGGTCAGCTGACCAAAAGCTCCATTAGCGGTTCATCATATGACTTTTAAGACCCACGTCAAGAAACACTTGTCTTGTTTCCTGACAGATCTTACCTAACCTTCTTGGTTAGTCTCAGCTTATGTGTTAAGTAAGTTTTTATTCAGGTACAGGTATACACAAATAGTTATATAAATTATCATACATAGCAGCACATGTGTAGACTACCTAGGATAACCCAAAAGTCAGACAAAGTGACTTATTTTTAATATTACTTTGTACAATGTTTCAGATTAAATTTTTAATTGGTATTTTTAATTATTTTAAAAGTCGTATTACTCTTATAATTTTAGATTCTAATGATGGATGATGTTACATCCGAAACGTTAATAATAAAGGAACTGGAAGTCCACTAAGATGGTGTTGTCACAGCCTTGGTCACAACGGGGAAGCGAGCAGGATTTTGGCGGGTAGCAGCTCAAACTCTGTTGGAAGGTTGGGTTATAGATGTTGGCCACTGATGCACACATGACACTGCAGCCCTGCCTGTCAAATTTTCGCATAGCAAGCCTAGTAGCGCAGTGGTCGAGCGCTGGACCAAGCCTAGTAGCGCAGTGGTCGAGCGCTGGACCAAGCCTAGTAGCGCAGTGGTCGAGCGCTGGACCAAGCCTAGTAGCGCAGTGGTCGAGCGCTGGACCAAGCCTAGTAGCGCAGTGGTCGAGCGCTGGACCAAGCCTAGTAGCGCAGTGGTCGAGCGCTGGACCAAGCCTAGTAGCGCAGTGGTCGAGCGCTGGACCATGCCTAGTAGCGCAGTGGTCGAGCGCTGGACCAAGCCTAGTAGCGCAGTGGTCGAGCGCTGGACCAAGCCTAGTAGCGCAGTGGTCGAGTACTGGACCAAGCCTAGTAGCGCAGTGGTCGAGCGCTGGACCAAGCCTAGTAGCGCAGTGGTCGAGCGCTGGACCAAGCCTAGTAGCGCAGTGGTCGAGCGCTGGACCAAGCCTAGTAGCGCAATGGTCGAGCGCTGGACCAAGCCTAGTAGCGCAGTGGTCGAGCGCTGGACCAAGCCTAGTAGCGCAGTGGTCGAGCGCTGGACCAAGCCTAGTAGCGCAGTGGTCGAGTACTGGACCAAGCCTAGTAGTGCAGTGGTCGAGCGCTGGACCAAGCCTAGTAGCGCAGTGGTCGAGCGCTGGACCAAGCCTAGTAGCGCAGTTGTCGAGCACTGGACCAAGCCTAGTAGTGCAGTGGTCGAGCGCTGGACCAAGCCTAGTAGCGCAGTGGTCGAGCGCTGAACCAAGCGTAGTAGCGCAGTGGTCGATCGCTGGACCAAGCCTAGTAGCGCAGTTGTCGAGCACTGGACCAAGCCTAGTAGTGCAGTGGTCGAGCGCTGGACCAAACCTAGTAGTGCAGTGGTCGAGCGCTGGACCAAGCCTAGTAGCGCAGTGGTCGAGCGCTGGACCAAGCCTAGTAGTGCAGTGGTCGAGCGCTGAACCAAGCCTAGTAGCGCAGTGGTCGAGCGCTGGACCAAGCCTAGTAGCGCAGTGGTCGAGCGCTGGACGAAGTCTAGTAGCGCAGTGGTCGAGCGCTGGAACAAGCCTAGTAGCGCA
Organism: Cherax destructor; assembly: GCA_009830355.1. Classification (NCBI taxonomy): domain Eukaryota; kingdom Metazoa; phylum Arthropoda; class Malacostraca; order Decapoda; family Parastacidae; genus Cherax; species Cherax destructor. The sequence continues at coordinate 290,168 of WNWK01000138.1, forward strand.
GTGGTCGAGCGCTGGACCATGCCTAGTAGCGCAGTGGTCGAGCGCTGGACCAAGCCTAGTAGCGCAGTGGTCGAGCGCTGGACCAAGCCTAGTAGCGCAGTGGTCGAGCGCTGGACCAAGCCTAGTAGCGCAGTGGCCGAGCACTGGACCAAGCCTAGTAGCCCAGTGGTCGAGCGCTGGACCAAGCCTAGTAGCGCAGTGGTCGAGCGCTGGACCAAGCCTAGTAGCGCAGTGGCCGAGCACTGGACCAAGCCTAGTAGCTTAGTGGTCGAGCGCTGGACCAAGCCTAGTAGCCCAGTGGTCGAGCGCTGGACCAAGCCTAGTAGCGCAGTGGTCGAGCGCTGAACCAAGCCTAGTAGCCCAGTGGTCGAGCGCTGGACCAAGCCTAGTAGCGCAGTGGTCGAGCGCTGGACCAAGCCTAGTAGCGCAGTGGTCGAGCGCTGGACCAAGCCTAGTAGTGCAGTGGTCGAGTGCTGAACCAAGCCTAGTAGCCCAGTGGTCGAGCGCTGGACCAAGCCTAGTAGCGCAGTAGTCGAGCGCTGGACCAAGCCTAGTAGTGCAGTGGTCGAGCGCTGAACCAAGCCTAGTAGTGCAGTGGTCGAGCGCTGGACCAAGCCTAGTAGCCCAGTGGTCGAGCGCTGGACCAAGCCTAGTAGCACAGTGGCCGAGCGCTGGACCAAGCCTAGTAGCGCAGTGGTCGAGCGCTGGACCAAGCCTAGTAGCGCAGTGGTCGAGCGCTGGACCAAGCCTAGTAGCCCAGTGGTCGAGCACTGGACCAAGCCTAGTAGCCCAGTGGTCGAGCACTGGACCAAGCCTAGTAGCCCAGTGGTCGAGCGCTTGACCAAGCCTAGTAGCCCAGTGGTCGAGCACTGGACCAAGCCTAGTAGCCCAGTGGTCGAGCACTGGACCAAGCCTAGTAGCGCAGTGGTCGAGCGCTGGACCAAGCCTAGTAGCCCAGTGGTCGAGCACTGGACCAAGCCTAGTAGCGCAGTGGTCGAGCACTGGACCAAGCCTAGTAGCACAGTGGTCGAGCACTGGACCAAGCCTAGTAGCGCAGTGGTCGAGCGCTTGACCAAGCCTAGTAGCGCAGTGGTCGAGCGCTGGACCAAGCCTAGTAGCCCAGTGGTCGAGCGCTGGACCTTCTACCCGTCACAAGGGTTCCAGTCCCCGTCCATTCTTCTATTCATTCACTGACTTTCGTTCATTTCAGCTGATCTTCTGATCATATATGAACATAATTAAACACGTCTAAGAAATTTAAGCGTCAATAAAATTAACAAAAGTTATTCACTTTGAAACTGGACTAGAGAGGTAATATTCAGCGGTGTGTTGCATGATTCACAGAAACTCATATATTCCATCATATTCCCTGGACATATCGTGACCATAGATTTTTTTTTCGCATGAAAGTGCACACACACACACACACACACACACACACACACACACACACTCACACACACCAATGCTACCTGATACAGAAGGTATCTCTGTTCAACTATAATATTTTTGCTGTTATTCTTGACATTGTCACGTTTTTGGCATTCTCTTAATTTAGTCTTATTATTGTCATGTTTCTTTCTTTTAATTATACAGGTACATAAGTCACTTAAATTTTATGTTTACTTACAGTTTCTGTATATTTTTTTTACCTTCGATTCATTTTCTTGTCCACTCATAGTCTCATGCTTATTCATACATTCTCCCATCCACTAACATCATACCCACTCATACAGTCCCCTACACATCCCTCTTCAAATCGCTAGTGCTTCCTCACTTAGAATACTGCTCAGTGCTGACGGCCCCGTTCAGGGCAGGAGAAATATCAGAGCTGGAACAAATTCAGAGATCGTTTACGGCTCACATTGAGCCATTGAAACATCTAAATTATTGGAAACGCCTTCAAGTCTTGAACATGTACTCATTGGAACGGAGGAGAGAGAGATACATGATAATATATACCTGGAAAGTACTCGAGGGCCTGGTCCCAAATCTGCACACTGCCATAACAACATACTGGAGCGAGAAATATGGGAGAAAGTGTAAAATAAACCCAGTGAGGAGCAGGGGTGCGGTGGGGACAATAAGGGTACACTGTATCAACATCCGGGGTCCCAGACTATTCAACATCTTACCAGAAGATATCCGAAACACGACTGGAACCAGTGTAGAAGCCTTCAAGAGGAAACTGGACAAGTATCTTCACCAGGTGCCAGCAACAGCCTGCTTGACCAGGCAAGCACCAGACGAGCCTGGCCCATGGCCGGGCTCAGAGAGTAGATAAACTCTCGAAACTCTTCAAAGGTATATCCCCGTATCCTATCCTTCCCTGGCCAGCCTGGATGTAGGACGGCTGACCTCACATTAGTTAATTGTTCCGTAGAGTCGATAGAGAAGGGTGTAACTGCTATAATTAGCTGTGGTTCCTGGCAAGGGGCGGGGGCGACGTTCCCCCCATAACCACACTTCCGGAAAGGCAGCAGTCCCACTACAAGTGATCCTCAGAACTACAGGTGATCCTCAGAACTACAGGTGATCCTCAGAACTACAGATGATCCTCAGAAGCACAGAGTTACGCGTATGTGTGTGTGTATGACAACACATTTTCTTATTAAACGTTTGTTTTCTTACGTTTTACAGTAAAGAAATTACATGGGTTTGGTAGCGGGTTGAACGCTGTAGTTGTTTAAATCGTTAGAAACAACACGTTCGTTATGCTTTGCATGACACTGGGTTATTCATGTATTATACAACAATATATTACAATGTAGATGATAAATTAGACACATATGCAACACTTGGGTATCTTCATTGAGGAAACGTTTCGCCACACAGTGGCTTCATCAGTCCATGTAAAGTTATAAAGCATAAACTTTACTCAGTGCGTTCATACTAGGGATGTATCGGATATTCGCATCCGCATCCGCATCTGTGGAACATCCGCACAATTTCTTACATCCGTATCCGCATCCGCATCCGCATTTCACAGCAAACAGATATCCGCATATACATCCGCATCAACATCCGCGGAACATCCGCACAATTTCTTACATCCGCATCCGAAATCCCCGGAACATCCGCACAATTTCTTACATCCGCATCCGCATTCGCATCCGTAAAATGAGTAAGTAAGACATCCGTATACACATCCGCATACCGGATATCTAAATTTTTCACATCCGATACATCCCTAGTTCATACGAGGACACACACACAAGTACTCTCTTGTCCTCCTCCTCCTCTCCTCATTAATCTGGTGTTGATAATAACTTCTAACAACGACCCTGGTCGGTTCCCCCGACCTCTGTTCAATAGTGTCAGTGACGGCGATTAGCAAGGGTTCCAGACATTATCGGCATTTAAGATCTTGTTCGGTGAGGACGAGCTGTGCTTCATTCTAATTCATCAAATGTCCCGTGGAGTCCCTGTGGAGAACACAGGCGTCTCTGTTGCTGGTGTTTTAATGTTCGTTTAGGCGGACTGAAAGATTTTTGCCTGTTTCCCCTACATATTTCTTGGGACAGTATCCACAGGGGATGGTGTAGACAACCGCTGTGGAAATTAGAGGTGTGGCCACCTTGCCAAATACCTCTCAGCACTTCTAGGCACCATCAGCCAGGCCCACCTCAAACACTCAGGTGACCTTCTCTCTCGGATTTCCAATCTGAATGTTAAAAACAAAAGCATGGCTTCCTGCGATGTCACAACCCTCTTTACAAACGTCCCTACTGATGCTGCAATAAATATTCTGAGACACGAGCTCACCGATAACCACGACCTCCCATTTCATCAATCTAGTGGATCTCTGTGTTAATTTTAACCTCTTCAAGTACCAGGACAAATACTACAAACAAAGCTTAAGGGATGGCAATGGGCAGCCCACTCAGTGCTGTGCTCGCCAATCTATTCATGGAGAACCTAGAGACCGAGAAATTCAGCACCCTCATTCCTAACACTGCTTCCTGGCTAAGATACGTTGATGATATACTGGTTTTCTATACGAGACGTTTCAATATCCATGTCCTCCTCAACAAGATCAATGCTGACGAGCCATCAATAAAGTTTACAGATGAATTCGAAAAAGATGGTAAACTTAATTTCCTCGACGTCCTCCTGTGCAGGTCTCCCTACATTGACAAACTTCTCTTCAAAGTGTATAGAAAACCTACCAACAAGGACCATCTTATACACTTGTATTCGCACCAAGACACCCGCACTAGAAGAGGTGCCCTTATTAGCTTCTTCTTGAGAGCTCTTTGCATCTTTAGCCCTTGTTTCCTTGAAGAAACAAGCCTTCACACGTCTTCAGTTTCCTCTTTTCTTCATCCGGGACTGCAGACTCAAGCACAAGCTATCAACAAATCGCCCACGGAACAGTTCTCTAAGTGTTCTAAGTGTTCATAGTGTTCCCATGTGGTGATGTTGCCACGAATACTTACCAGGTACTTGCTTACAGCAATATAAATATTTCCGCCTTAAACACATCATCTATCAAAGACTTTATTTTGAAACGTAGCCCCACACCTCTAACTTCCACAGCGGTCGTCTACACCATCCCCTATGGATACTGTCCCCCGAAATATGTAGGGGAAACGAACAAGAAAACGAACATCCAAACGCCAACAATAGAGACAACATAGAGACGACTTAAGGTACGCCTGTGTCTTCCACAGGGAGTCCACGGGACATTTGATGAATTGGGATGAGGCACAGCTCGTCCTCACCGAACAAGATCTTAAATGCCGACGATGTCTGAAAGCCTCGCTTATCGCCGTCACCGACACCATAGATTTAACAGAGGTCGGGGAAAAGGGGTAAATTACTCTAAATGGGGTAAAAATGAAAATCTAGGAGGTAATGCTCACATACTGTGAGTTGGGTTGCGAATCCCTTCAGCTGTGAAATTGCTGATGTGCCAGATGAACATAATGGATTGGGAGAGACACTTCTTGAAATTCGCTCCAACAACGAAACACTGAATTTCAGGATAACACAAATCTGTCTTTTTATCCTCTGTATGTTAGAGGTGATCAAGATACCAGGACTAAAGGTTTTTAAATAAATATGTTCTGCGTTCACGTGTCTTTCTAAACTAATTACGTTTCCTAAGAAACTCCCAATGTATCATGTAGCTCGGACATTTAAACAGAAAGACAATAATATTCTGTCAATCAGAAGGCTGTTTTACAAGCCAAAATCACAAGCTCTGCTTACAACGCTTAAAACTCGTGTAATATAATATATTGTAATTAGTTGTTCTAATTACAGGTTTATACACTCTCGAAGTCTTTCTATTTCGTTCCATTTTCTCTACATGTTCAAACCATCACCTCAGCCCTCTGGATAATAGTTTTGGTAATCCTGCACCTCCTCCTAATCTCCAAACTACGGATTCTCTGCATTATATTCACACCACACATTGCCCTCAGACATGACATCTCCACTGCCTCCAGCCTTCTCCTTGTTGCAACATTCACAACCCATGCCTCACACCCATACAAGAGCATTAGTAAAACTATACTCTCATACATTCCCCTCTTTGCTTTCATGGATAAAGTTATTTGTCTCCACAAACTCCACAGTACACCACTCACCTTTTTTTTCCTCGTCAATTCTATGATTTACCTCATCTTTCATAGACCCATCCGCTGCCACATCCACTCCCAAATATCTGAATACATTCACCTCCTCCATACTCTCTCTCTGCAATCTGATATCCAATCTTCCGTTACCTAATTTTTTTTGTTATCCTCATCACCTTACTTTTTTCTATATTCACTTTTAATTTCCTTCTTTTACATACCCTACCAAACTCTCCACCAACCTCTGCAACTTCTCTTCAGAATCTCCCAAAAGCACAGTGTCATCAGCAAAGAGCAACTGTGACAACTCCCAATTTGTGTTAGATTCTTTATCTTTTAACCCCACACCTCTTGCCAACACCCGAGCATTCACTTCTCTTACAACTCCATCTATAAATATGTTGAACAACCATGGTGACTTCACATATCCCTGTCTAAGGCCTACTTTTACTGGGAAATAATCCCCCTCTCGCCCACATACTCTAACCTGAGCATCACTATCCTCGTAAAGACTCTTCACTGCTTTCAATAACCTACCTCCTATTCCATGCATTTGCAACATCTGCCACATTGCTTCCCTATCCACACTCTCATACGCTTTTTCCAAATCCATAAATGCCACAAAAACTTCTTTAACCATATCTAAATACTGTTCACCTATATGTTTCACTGAAAACACTTGGTCTACACACCTCCTACCCTTCCTAAAGCCTCTTTGTTAATCTGCTATCCTGCTCTCCGTCTTACTTTTAATTCTTTCAATAATAACTCTACCATACACTTTACCAGGTATGCTCAACAGACTTATTCCCCTATAATTTTTGCACTCTCTTGTGTACCCTTTGCCTTTATACAAAGGAACTATGCATGCTCTCTGCCAATCCCTAGGTGCCTTAACCTCTTCCATAAATTTATTAAATAAAAACACTAACCACTCCAAAACTATATCCCCATTTGCTTTTAACGTTTCTATCTTTGTCCAATCAATCCCAGCTGCTTTATCCCATTTCATTCTACCCAATGCCTCACGCACTTCCCACACTCTCACAACTGGTTATTCCTCTTTGCCCTATACACGAAATCACAGCTTCCCTATCTTCATTAACATTTAACAATTCCTCAAAATATTCCCTCCATCTTCCCGATTCCTCTAACTCTCCGTTTAATAACTCTCCTCTCCTATTTTTAACTAACGAATCTATTCTTTCCCTAGGCTTTCTCAACTTATTAATTTCACTCCAAAACTTTTTCTTATTTTTAACAAAATTTGTTGATAACATCTCACCCACTCTCTCATTTGCTCTCTTTTTACATTGCTTCACCACTCTCTTAACCTCTCTTTTTCTCTCCATATACTACTCCCTCCTTGCATCACTTCTACTTGTAAAAAACTCTCATATGCTAACTTTTTCTCCTTACTACTCTCTTTACATCATCTTTCCACCAATCGCTCTTCTTCCCTCCCGCACCCACTTTCCTATAACCACAAACTTCTACTGAACACTCTAGCACTATATTCTTAAACTTACCCCATACATCTTCTACCCCATTGCTTATACTCTCACTAGCCCATCTGTCCTCCAACAGTTGTTTATATCTTACCCTAACCGCCTCCTCCTTTAGTTTATAAACCTTCACCTCTCTCTTACTTGCTGTTTCCATTTTCCTTGTATCCCATCTACTTTTTACTCTCACTGTAGCTACAACTAGAAAGTGATCTGAAATATCTGTGGCCCCTCTATAAACATGTACATTTTGAAGTCTACCCAACAGTCTTTTATCTACCAATACCTAGTCCAACAAACTACTGTCATTACGCAATACGTCATATTTTGTATACTTACATATCCTCTTTTTCTTAAAATATGTGTTACCTATAACTAAACCCCTTTCTATACAAAGTTCAATCAAATGCTCCCTATTATCATTTACACCTGGCACCCCAAACTTACCTATCACACCCTCTCTAAACGCTTCTCCTACTTTGACATATAGATCCCCTACTACAATTACACTCTCACTTGACTCAAAAGTTCCTACACACTCGCTTAACATAATCCTTGAATTTTTACATTAATATTCCCTCTTCTCTCTCCATAACTGATCCTTCAACATTATTGCTACCCCTTCCTTAGCTCTAACTCTCTCAGATACTTAACCCCATTTATTTCTCCCCACTGAAACTCCCTTACCCCCTTCAGCTTTGTTTCACTTAGAGCTACGATATCCAACTTCTTTTCATTCATAACATTTGCAATCATTTCTTTCTTATCATCCGCACTACATCCACGCACATTAAAACATCCCAATTATATATATATATATATATATATATATATATATATATATATATATATATATATATATATATATATATGAATTCTTTCATTTTTGTTGTAATAATCTTACCTGTGAGTGACACCTGTCATGGCCTCTTAAGAATGCAAGAAATCCCTAGGTTTTAACAAATGCCAATAGCCAGAAACATCATATCAGTCTTTGCTGAAAGAATAATACAATCCCTATTTTCGTTTGAGGAAAAGTTTGTATGTAAGGAGGAAGAAATTACGATAAGACGTTGTTCTGAACTATATTTAGAATGTTACATGAATACTTGTGATGTATTCTATCAGCGGTCTGAGTCCCACTCACCACAGGTCTGAGTCCCACTCACCACAGGTCTGAGTCCCACTCACCACAGGTCTGAGTCCCACTCACCACAGGTCTTAGTCCCACTCACCACAGGTCTGAGTCCCACTCACCACAGGTCTGAGTCCCACTCACCACAGGTCTGAGTCCCACTCACCACAGGTCTTAGTCCCACTCACCACAGGTCTGAGTCCCACTCACCACAGGTCTGAGTCCCACTCACCACAGGTCTGAGTCCCACTCACCACAGGTCTGAGTCCCACTCACCACAGGTCTGAGTCCCACTCACCACAGGTCTGAGTCCCACTCACCACAGGTCTGAGTCCCACTCACCACAGAGAAAACTCTTATCTTTACCTCAGACTGTCTACTTAAATAAATCTGCGGACCAACTCTTCTCTTCTCTAATCTCTGTGAGTCATGTCTCTGTGTCATCTTTCTTCTCCTCGCATGCCGTTGTAGTACTTTCCCTGCCTCCTCCTCTTCTTGTTTGTGTCATATTCCCACTCGTTTTTGCTCCATCTCTACTCTTTGTGTCATGTCTCTCCTCTCCATTCGTCTCTGGGTGCTATATCTCCTCTCATCTGTGTGTCACCTCTTCTTTCATCTTGGTATCATCTCTCTTCTACAGTTATCTTCGTGAATCATCTCAGCTCCGCACCAAACATCTTATATCCTCTAGCTAAATATTTGTAATTTTTAAAGTTCCTTAAAAAAAATCTGTTTCCCGACTCTCTAAGAACTTCATTTTTAATTTAATGTTATAAAACTTGAGTAAACAGTCAGCTTCACTGACCGTCCACATGACTGTCACAAAAAGTTGTGTTTCTAAGATTCCATATACACTTTTACTTTCCTAAATTCCTCTTTTTCTGTTCCCATCTCTCTTTATCTCTTAACCCATCCCTCCCCAACCCTCCCCTACCCTCCCCAACCCTCCCCAACCCTCCCCAACCCTCCCCTACCCTCACTCATCCTCAACCGTTGTTGCTGTTGTCGTTATCAATTAGCTGTGAGGAAGATATCTGATGAAGGTCAGGTCAGCTGTGTCCAACATGCTGACTATCACATATTTAATTACAAAAACACACACACACAAAACATGTATTATTAGGACCCATTCCTAATAATACATGCAAAGATATCGAGAAGGCCCGGAAAGATTGCAACACAATCTGTACCTGTACTAAGAAGTAAAAGTAATACCTGAGAGGTTGTGTCAACCTGAAGTGACGACACTTAAAAGGAAGAAACCGAGGAGATATGATCACAACGTACAGGATACTTAGAAGAATAGACAAGATAGAAAAGGTCCGGCAGTTCTAAAAGTTCAGATTGAGGAGACATAGATACTGGTTATCTAACCCGCAGAGACGTTTGGAAATAATTCCAGAGTGTTAGAGTAGTGACTTGTAATAGATTAGAGAAAGAGACAGTAGAGGCAGAAGCAACACAAGGTTTGAAAACATATATGGAAACTAGAGATTAAGTCAAGACAAGAGAAAATTAACTGGAGGACTGAAGAACTGAAGCTAAACTAATGGGTGTTTACCACTAGGTTACATAACTACGTAATAAGTAGGTAATTTTACCTAGGCAATTTCAACTAGGTAATAATATCTAGACAATTACATCTAGACATTTGCAACTGGATGATTCTAGATACATGTTGGAATAAATACTCACTCTCTCATCAGTGATAATTACTGTTTCACTGAGGTTCACGTAGATTCTAAAATACAAAGAGTGTATGTGTTGAGCAAGCCTGGGTGTGAGTGTGTTGAGCAAGCCTGGGTGTGAGTGTGTTGAGCAAGCCTGGGTGTGAGTGTGTTGAGCAAGCCTGGGTGTTGAGTGTGTTGAGCAAGCCTGGGTGTGAGTGTGTTGAGCAAGCCTGGGTGTGAGTGTGTTGAGAAGCCTAGGGTGTGAGTGTGTTGAGCAAGCCTGGGTGTGAGTGTGTTGAGCAAGCCAGGGTGTGAGTGTGTTGAGCAAGCCTGGGTGTGGTGTGTTGAGCAAGCCTGGGTGTGAGTGTGTTGAGCAAGCCAGGGTGTGAGTGTGTTGAGCAAGCCAGGGGTGTGAGTGTGTTGAGCAAGCCTGGGTGTGAGTGTGTTGAGCAAGCCTGGGTGTGAGTGTGTTGAGCAAGCCTGGGTGTGAGTGTGTTGAGCAAGCCAGGGTGTGAGTGTGTTGAGCAAGCCTGGGTGTGAGTGTGTTGAGCAAGCCTGGGTGTGAGTGTGTTGAGCAAGCCAGGGTGTGAGTGTGTTGAGCAAGCCAGGGTGTGAGTGTGTTGAGCAAGCCAGGGTGTGAGTGTGTTGAGCAAGCCTGGGTGTGAGTGTGTTGAGCAAGCCTGGGTGTGAGTGTGTTGAGCAAGCCAGGGTGTGAGTGTGTTGAGCAAGCCAGGGTGTGAGTGTGTTGACAAGCCTGGGTGTGGTGTGTTGAGCAAGCCTGGGTGTGAGTGTGTGAGCAAGCCTGGGTGTGAGTGTGTTGAGCAAGCCTGGGTGTGAGTGTGTTGAGCAAGCCAGGGTGTGAGTGTGTTGAGCAAGCCTGGGTGTGAGTGTGTTGAGCAAGCCTGGGTGTGAGTGTGTTGAGCAAGCCGGGTGGAGTGTGTTGAGCAAGCCTGGGTGTGAGTGTGTTGAGCAAGCCGGGTGTGAGTGTGTTGAGCAAGCCTGGGTGTGAGTGTGTTGAGCAAGCCTGGGTGTGAGTGTGTTGAGCAAGCCTGGTGTGAGGTGTTGAGCAAGCCTGGGTGGAGTGTGTTGAGCAAGCCTGGGTGTGAGTGTGTTGAGCAAGCCTGGGTGTGAGTGTGTTGAGCAAGCCTGGGTGTGAGTGTGTTGAGCAAGCCTGGGTGTGAGTGTGTTGAGCAAGCCTGGTGGGGTGTGACGTGGTGGAGGTTGAGCAAGCCTGGGTGTGAGTGTGTTGAGCAAGCCTGGGTGTGAGTGTGTTGAGCAAGCCTGGGTGTGAGTGTGTTGAGCAAGCCTGGGTGTGAGTGTGTTGAGCAAGCCTGGGTGTGAGGTGTTGAGCAAGCCTGGGTGTGAGTGTGTTGAGCAAGCCTGGGTGTGAGTGTGTTGAGCAAGCCTGGGTGTGAGTGTGTTGAGCAAGCCTGGGTGTGAGTGTGTTGAGCAAGCCTGGGTGTGAGTGTGTTGAGCAAGCCTGGGTGGAGTGTGTTGAGCAAGCCTGGGTGTGAGTGTGTTGAGCAAGCCGGGTGTGAGTGTGTTGAGCAAGCCTGGGTGTGAGTGTGTTGAGCAAGCCTGGGTGTGAGTGTGTTGAGCAAGCCTGGGTGTGAGTGTGTTGAGCAAGCCAGGGTGTGAGTGTGTTGAGCAAGCCTGGGTGTGAGTGTGTTGAGCAAGCCTGGGTGTGAGTGTGTTGAGCAAGCCTGGGTGTGAGTGTGTTGAGCAAGCCTGGGTGTGAGTGTGTTGAGCAAGCCAGGGTGTGAGTGTGTTGAGCAAGCCTGGGTGTGAGTGTGTTGAGAGCCGGGTGTGAGTGTGTTGAGCAAGCCTGGGTGTGAGTGTGTTGAGCAAGCCTGGGTGTGAGTGTGTTGAGCAAGCCTGGGTGTGAGGTGTTGAGCAAGCCTGGGTGTGAGTGTGTTGAGCAAGCCAGGGTGTGAGTGTGTTGAGCAAGCCAGGGTGTGAGTGTGTTGAGCAAGCCTGGGTGTGAGTGTGTTGAGCAAGCCTGGGTGTGAGTGTGTTGAGCAAGCCTGGGTGTGAGGTTAGTGGTGGAGTGAGCAAGCCTGGGTGTGAGTGTGTTGAGCAAGCCAGGGTGTGAGTGTGTTGAGCAAGCCTGGGTGTGAGTGTGTTGAGCAAGCCTAGGGTGTGAGTGTGTTGAGCAAGCCTGGGTGTGAGTGTGTTGAGCAAGCCTGGGTGTGAGTGTGTTGAGCAAGCCTGGGTGTGAGTGTGTTGAGCAAGCCTGGGTGTGAGTGTGTTGAGCAAGCCTGGGTGTGAGTGTGTTGAGCAAGCCTGGGTGTGAGTGTGTTGAGCAAGCCTGGGTGTGAGTGTGTTGAGCAAGCCTGGGTGTGAGTGTGTTGAGCAAGCCTGGGTGTGAGTGTGTTGAGCAAGCCTGGGTGTGAGTGTGTTGAGCAAGCCAGGGTGTGAGTGTGTTGAGCAAGCCTGGGTGTGAGTGTGTTGAGCAAGCCTGGGTGTGAGTGTGTTGAGCAAGCCTGGGTGTGAGTGTGTTGAGCAAGCCTGGGTATAAGTGTGTTGAGCAAGCCTGGGTGTGAGTGGTGACAGTAGAGATTTGAAATGAGCCTTTGCGATTCTCTCTCTCTCTCTCTCTCTCTCTCTCTCTCTCTCTCTCTCTCTCTCTCTAGTGGAAATTGTTTAATTAATTATTCAATTACACATTTTTCTCGTGAAAGTAGCATTCTTTCGCAGAGAAAGCTGTTTTGAAAGCCCCAGAAGTGCTCTTGCGTTGGCCAAACTTTTCAGAGAGAGAGTGACCTGGTCACGAATTGTTGACAAACTCTGGCTTGTGTTTGCTGTCAGTACTGCTCCAGGTTCCTGTCAGTGCTGCTGTAGGTTCCTGTCAGTGCTGCTCCAGGTTCCTGTCAGTGCTGCTCCAGGTTCCTGTCAGTGCTGCTCCAGGTTCCTGTCAGTACTGCTCCAGGTTCCTGTCAGTGCTGCTGAGGTTCCTGTCAGTGCTGCTCCAGGTTCCTGTCAGTACTGCTCCAGGTTCCTGTCAGTGCTGCTCCAGGTTCCTGTCAGTGCTGCTCCAGGTTCCTGCTGCTCAGGCCTGTCTGCCAGGTTCCTGTCAGTGCTGCCCTCCAGAGGTTCCTGTCAGTGCTGCTCCAGGTTCCTGTCCCAGGTTGTCACTGCTCCAGGTTCCTGTCAGTGCTGCTCCAGGTTCCTGTCAGTGCTGCTCCAGGTTCCTGTCAGGCTCACTGCATCCAGGTTCCTGTCAGTACTACTCCAGGTTCCTGTCATTGCTGCTCCAGGATCCTGTTAATGCTACTCCAGATTCCTGGCTGCTCCAGGTTCCTGTCAGTGCTGCTCCAGGTTCCTGTCAGTGCTGCTCCAGGTTCCTGTCAGTGCTGCTCCAGGTTCCTGTCAGTGCTGCTCCAGGTTCCTGTCAGTATTACTCCAGGTTCCTGTCAGTACTACTCCAGGTTCCTGCCAGTGCTGCTCCAGGATCCTGTTAATGCTACTCCAGATTCCTGGCTGCTCCAGGTTCCTGTCAGTGCTGCTCCAGGTTCCTGTCAGTACTGCTCCAGGTTCCTGTCAGTACTACTCCAGGTTCCTGCCAGTGCTGCTCCAGGTTTCTGTCAGTGCTGCTCCAGGTTCCTGTCAGTGCTGCTCCAGGTTTCTGTCAGTGCTGCTCCAGGTTCCTGTCAGTGCTGCTCCAGGTTCCTGCCAGTGCTGCTCCAGGTTCCTGTCAGTGCTGCTCCAGGTTCTTGCCAGTGCTGCTCCTTGTTTCTGTCAGTGCTGCACCAGGTTCCTGACAGTGCTGCTCCAGGTTTCTGTCAGTGCTGCTCCAGGTTCCTGTCAGTGCTGCTCCAGGTTCCTGCCAGTGCTGCTCCTTGTTTCTGTCAGTGCTGCTCCAGGTTCCTGCCAGTGCTGCTCCAGGTTCCTGTCAGTACTGCTCTAGGTTCCTGTCAGTGCTGCTGTAGGTTCCTGTCAGTGCTGCTCCAAGTTCCTGTCAGTGCTGCTCCAGGTTCCTGTCAGTGCTGCTGTAGGTTCCTGTAAGTGCTGCTCCAGGTTCCTGTCAGTACTGCTCCAGGTTCCTGTCAGTACTGCTCCAGGTTCCTGTCAGTGCTGCTCCAGGTTCCTGCCAGTGCTGCTCCAGGTTCCTGTCAGTGCTGCTCCAGGTTCCTGCCAGTGCTGCTCCTTGTTTCTGTCAGTGCTGCTCCAGGTTCCTGCAGTGCTGTAGGTTCCTGTAGTCTGCTCCAGGTTCCTGTCAGTACTGCTCCAGGTTCCTGGTGCTCCAGGTTCCTGTCAGTCGCTCAGGTTCCTGTCAGTGCTGCTCCAGGTTCCTGTCAGTGCTGCCCGGTTCCTGCCAGTGCTGCTCTGTCCTGTCAGGTGCTGGCTGTAGGTTCCTGTCAGTGGCTGCTCCAGGTTCTCTGCCAGTCGTCAGTACTGCTCCAGGTTCCTGTCAGTGCTGCTCCAGGTTCCTGTCAGTGCTGCTCCAGGTTCCTGTCAGTGCTGCTCCAGGTTCCTGCCAGTGCTGCTCCGGGTTTCTGTCAGTGCTGCTCCAGGTTTCTGTCAGTGCTGCTCCAGGTTCCTGTCAGTGCTGCTCCAGGTTCCTGTCAGTGCTGCTGTAGGTTCCTGTCAGTGCTGCTCCAGGTTCCTGTCAGTGCTGCTGTAGGTTCCTGTCAGTACTGCTCCAGGATCCTGTTAATGCTACTCCAGGTTCCTGTCAGTGCTGCTCCAGGTTCCTGTCAGTGCTGCTGTAGGTTCCTGTCAGTGCTGCTCCAGGTTCCTGTCAGTGCTGCTCCAGGTTCCTGTCAGTGCTGCTGTAGGTTCCTGTAAGTGCTGCTCCAGGTTCCTGTCAGTACTGCTCCAAGTTCCTGTCAGTGCTGCTCCAGGTTCCTGTCAGTGCTGCTCCAGGTTCCTGTCAGTGCTGCTCCAGGTTCCTGCCAGTGCTGCTCCGGGTTTCTGTCAGTGCTTCTCCAGGTTTCTGTCAGTGCTGCTCCAGGTTCCTGCCAGTACTGCTCCGGGTTTTTGTCAGTGCTGATCCAGGTTCCTGCCAGTGCTGCTCCTTGTTCCTGTCAGTGCTCCTACAGGTTTTTGTCGCCTCCCGGAAGTGAGAGTTTTTCTTTTGAGATCATTATGTGTGTGGTAAACGTGACTGCTGAGAAGAGCAGTGGGTTGGTCGAGGTGACAAAAAATGCTGATAATTACAGTGATATACAGAGGAAGTTTGCAAGGAGCGAGATGGTCTTAAGAGTCTCTAGTCTTGGGAGTTGAGTCTCCACTTTTGATATAATCCTACTGCCTCAACACCTGTCAGTCATCTTCACTCAGCACCTGTCAGTCATCTTCACTCAGCACCTGTCAGTCATCTTCACTCAGCACCTGTCAGTCATCTTCACTCAGCACCTGTCAGTCATCTCCAACACCTGTCAGTCATTTTCACTCAGCACCTGTCAGTCTTCTCCAACACCTGTCAGTCATCTTCACTCAGCACCTGTCAGTCATCTTCACTCAGCACCTGTCAGTCATCTTCACTCAGCACCTGTCAGTCATCTCCAATACCTGTCAGTCATCTCCAACACCTGTCAGTCATCTCCAACACCTGTCAGTCATCTCCAACACCTGTCAGTCATCTCCAACACCTGTCAGTCATTTTCACTCAGCACCTGTCAGTCTTCTCCAACATCTGTCAGTCATCTTCACTCAGCACCTGTCAGTCATCTTCACTCAGCATCTGTCAGTCATCTTCACTCAGCACCTGTCAGTCATCTTCACTCAGCACCTGTCAGTCATCTTCAACACCTGTCAGTCATCTTCACTCAGCATCTGTCAGTCTTCTCCAACACCTGTCAGTCATTTTCACCCAGCACCTGTCAGTCTTTTCCAACACCTGTCAGTCATCTTTACTCAGCACCTGTCAGTCATCTTTACTCAGCACCTGTCAGTCATCTTCAACACTTGTAAATCATCTTCAACACATGTAAATAATCTTCAACACTTGTCAGTTATATCCAACACTTGTCAATCATCTTCAACACAAGTCATTCATCTTCAACACTTGTCAGTCATCTTCAACACAAGTCAATCATCTTCAACACCTGTCAGTCATCTCCAACACTTGCCAGTCACCTTCAACACTTGTCATTTATCTTCAACACATGTCAATCATCTTCACCACCTGTCAGTCATATTCACTCAGCACCTGTCAGTCATCTTCATTCAGCACCTGTCAGTTATCTTCAACACCTGTCAGTCATTTCCAACATTTGTTAGTCATATTCACTCAACACCTGTCAGTCATCTTCACTCAACACCTGTCAGTCATTTTTCTTAACACCTGTCAGTCATCTTCATTCAACACCTGTCAGTCATCTTCCTCATCACTTTTAAATAATTTCAAACGGGTGCAAATAAACGAAATCGAATCTGTTAATAAATTTCAAAGTAAGATGAAATTATCTCGTGATTAAGGGACGGAGGATCGAGCTCCACCGTTTCTTATAGACCTTACGGACGAATCAATAGCATCCACGAGGCAATTCTCAAATACACTGAAGAAAAGGTGAAGAAAAAGCCTCTGTTGTGGTAACGTTTCGCCCTGTGTAGACCTTCATCAAATCAATAAAGTTGTACGCAGAGCGAGACAATAAAACCTGGCTATATGATTGTATCTCTGCAACCAAACAACAGTTTAAGAGGCACGTCAGTTCCCCTCTCCTAATAATATGTTATTTTTTCCCGTATAATCTACCTTGTCCATAATTACTATCGCATTTGCTTTGTCTGCTTTCGTAATGTGAAGTCCAGGATCTTTCCTTAATCCTCAAAAATTTGTTAAGTTATACCATGAATTAAGGAAAGATCCTGGACTTTACGAAAGCAGACAAAACAAATGCGATAGTAATTATGGACAAGGTAGATTATAGGGAAAAAATAAACATGATATTAGGA
This sequence comes from Cherax destructor, assembly GCA_009830355.1. NCBI lineage: Eukaryota > Metazoa > Arthropoda > Malacostraca > Decapoda > Parastacidae > Cherax > Cherax destructor. The sequence continues at coordinate 306,963 of WNWK01000138.1, forward strand.
GACAGGGAAACTCAGGCGCCTCTTAACTCAAGTGTAACTCAGATGCTGTCAATAGTAGCGCGCTTTTGTTGAGCCAAGACACAGCATCTTCCGCCTGCAGACAAGAGCTAGAGTTCGACCTCCCTCCTTGAACCCTCCCCCATCTCCACCAGCTTCACACATTAGTAATTACAAACAGCTTCGAGCTGCCGACTGCTGAGCTGTATGACTCTTTTGGGTTTAGCGCTTAGTTGTGATTATAATAATAAATGCCGACTTCTGGAGCTCTTCCGGAAATTAGTGAAAAGGTTCGAAGATTTACAAAACTATCTATTGATTACCTCCCACCGGCCTTATCTATCGACCACACTCTCCCACCGGCCCTGTCTATCGACCACACTCTCCCACCGGCTCTGTCTATCGCCACACATACAAATATTCTCATGACATACTATGATATTATGTTTGGGAATAATAAGTGAAACAAATTTTCCAGCCGCGTTCCAGGAATTGTTTGAGAAGTGACTCATTCCAGTTGCATCCTTCAACGAGGAGACGGGAGAGTAGAAGAGACGGGAGAGTAGAAGAGACGGGAGAGTAGAAGAGACGGGAGAGTAGAAGAGACGGAGAGCAGAAGAGACGGGAGAGTAGAAGAGACGGGAGAGTAGAAGAGACGGGAGAGTAGAAGAGACGGGAGAGTAGAAGAGACGGGAGAGTAGAAGAGACAGGAGAACAGAAGAGACGGGAGAGTAGAAGAGACAGGAGAGCAGAAGAGACAGGAGAGTAGAAGAGACAGGAGAGCAGAAGAGACGGGAGAGTAGAAGAGACGGGAGAGTAGACGAGACTGGAAAGTAGAAGAGACGGGAGAGTAGAAGAGACGGGAGAGTAGAAGAGACAGGAGAGTAGAAGAGACGGGAGAGTAGAAGAGATGGTAGAGTAGAAGAGACAGGAGACTAGAAGAGACAGGAGAGCAGAAGAGACGGGAGAGTAGAAGAGACGGGAGAATAGAGATGGTACAGAAGAGCTGGAAGAACAGAAGATGGTAGAGAGGAGATGATGGAGAATAGATGATGGCAGAAGAAATAATTGAAAAAAATGAATGTCTGGGAAGAAAGAGAAGAGATAAAGGAGTGGATAAAGCAGTGGACAGGAAGGGAGGGAGATCGGTTGAGGGAAAAGCAAAAAAAAAAAAGATATTGTATTTTGAAAGGAATTTGCAAAAGGGGAGAGAAAATTTATATATATTTTTTCCTAAAGTCTTGAAAAGAGGACAAAGCGACGTCCTTGATGTTGGTGCAGCGCTCTTTTTCCAGGGGATTTATGATGCTGCCTCTCCCTCGGATCAAACTTACTTACCTTATATATATATATATATATATATATAATATATATATATATATATATATATATATATATATATATATATATATATATATATTATATATATATATATATATTTTTTCCTTATTGTTTTTTACTTCCGTCCCTTTTCCTTCTTCCTTCCTTCCTTCTTTCACTTCCCTCCCTGCCTGTCCTCGGCTGCTGCTGGTAACTAACCCTCCTCCTGGGATCGTTTCAACTCCCTTCTTCTGCTGTGACTCACCACTCCAACCCCTTCCCCCCATTCATAGACCCTTTCCCTCCCCTCCCCCTTGCCTACCCCTCTTCCCTGCCCACCACCTTTCCACAGGTCGATAACTAGCCAAAAACTATATTATTTACATCTTACTGGACCACAATGCAATAAATGTTCATCGTTACTATGATGGAATGTTGGTATGTTGGAATGTTGGTATGTTGGAATGTTGGTATGTTCGTTTACAGGTATGTTGGTTGGTATGTTGATTCGTATGCTTCTTGTTCGGTTGTTTTTTGGTATATATAAAAATGTCTGCTGTGAGGTTAATGTGGGGTTATTGTGGCTGTCCAACCCGGGGTACGACATTGACGACCTGGTGTTCAAATAAACGATCCGGTGCTCAGATGGCAATCCGTGCACGAACGGTTGACCTAAAACACAAATGGATGACTCGGGGCACAAGTAGTAGACCTGGAACACAAACGGACAACTCAACGTACGCCTGAACGACCGCACGAAGGAATTGGCGATTCGTGCTGGAATGGAGGACCCGATGCTGGAATGGACGACCTGAAGCTGAAATAGACGACCCGGTGCTGGAATGGACGACTTGGGACACGTGTATACGGATATTCCACGTTTTTTATCCTTTTGTTTTATCTGTTCGTTATTTCAATATATATTTTATTTATGTTTTATCAACGAAACATTTGAGGAGGAGATGACGTCGAAGCGAAAAATGTCAGTGAACGCCAAGACAATGTAAAATCCTGAAATACGCTTGTTAACCTGCTGCGACCTTAACCTTGCTGTTTCTTCTGATTTCATATCTCAAGGACCTCTATTATTATCTCCGCCTCCTCATCTGTGCCTGATTCTAAAGTCCCTTCCATGCTTCTTAAAATCTCTTCCCTGCTACTTAAAGGGTCTCACAAATGTTCCTTAAAATCATCTCTAGTCTTTTAAATCAGTCACCTGCTCCTCCAAAGTCTTTATCTGCTCCTTAAAGTCCCTTCCCCTGTTTCTTGAAGTCACTCAGCTTCTTCTTTAAGCGCCTTTCCTGAATTTCAAAGTCCCTCACCCTCTTCTTAAATTCGACCACTTTTTCCTTTAAATTAGTCGCCTAGTCCTTTAAATCAGACACCTGTTCCATAAAATCTCTTTCTTGTTCCCTCCCTTCACATGATACTCCACTTCCCTACGTATGTAAATGATCCATCTGATGTTCTCTTTCTCTTGCCTTCCGCCTTTACCTCTGTCTCTGCTGTCACACACACACACACACCACAACAAAATGCATAGTGTAAGGGGAGAGGGCTCGATTTCCGGCAAGGGTAGAAACATTAGGCGTGTTTCCTTACACCGGTTGTATATGTTCCCCATCAGTAAAATGGGTACCTGGGTGTTAGTCGACTGGTGTGGGTCGCATCCTGGGACAAAACAGACCTAATTTGCCAGAAATGTTCTGCATGTTTAACAAGGGGATTTCTATATAGTAGTATGTCATTGATGTCAGCTAGGACCTGTATACCTTGTACATGTACTTGTAGAAATGAAGATATTATTATTATATTATTATTACAGAGGTAGAAGGAAAGGGGAGAGAATGGAAATGGGGAGAGTGGAAAGGGGGAGAGAATTTAGGTGAAGGAGGAGAGGAGAATGGGAGGGAGGGGGAGAAGGGATTAGGAAAGAAAGAGGGAATGAGGGAGGAAAGGTTCGGAAGGAGAGAAGAGGGTTGGAAAGAGGGGAAGAGGAAATGGGTGGAAGAGGAAGTAAAGAGTGGAAGGAAGGAAGGGGAGAGAGGGAGGGGAATTGGGAGGATCAGGAAGTCATGCACAAGGTGACCTTCCCGTCCCCTCTGCCAGACCGGAAGTGCCACATTAAGGATTCATCAGCTGGGAGATTCCTCGAAGGTGCGTGTCTTGACACTGTCGATAAGGACGCCACGGAAGGTGCGTGTCTTGACACTGTCGATAAGGACGCCACGGAAGGTGCGTGTCTTGACACTGTCGATAAGGACGCCACGGATAAGGACGCCACGGAAGGTGAGTGTCTTTACACTGTCGACAAGGACGCCACGGAAGGTGCGTGTCTTGAAACTATCGCTAAGGACGCAACCAATGAGCAAGAATACGGAACATACATCTCAGGAGTGACGTATGTGTAGAGGAAATGCAATAAAACATAAAACATATAAATAAGAAGATTATAAGTTCAATTCTTTCATCCGATAATTGTTTTCATTATATTCACCGGGAAGCGTAGCACCCGCAGGGGTCAACAGTACCTGGGGCACTTTCAGAGGAACATCAGCAACTTTATTTAATTTCTACTGCTCCAGGGAGCAGTAGAAATGAAATAGATGAAGAAATCAGTCCATCAACCTTGGAGGTAAAGTATTTGAGGTGGTCAGTCCCTGGAGAAGAGTTCAGCTCCATGGAGCTGAACTCACCAGGGCTTTAATACCACTGGTCAACAATAGCTTCATTTCAAATTTCTAACTAATTCTAGGACGCTGAACTCAGATGTGAACTTTGTTTTGCTTCAACACGCACAGTTTCAGTGAAACAGAAGTCCAAGATGAATGATTTCACTAAGACTTAGACATCACGGAAACTGACCCATCAGTTTAATGGTCGACTACTGTTGGACACTGCTGGACACTGCTGGACACTGTTGGACACTGCTAGACACTGCTGGACACTGCTAGACACTGCTGGACACTGCTAGACACTGTTGGACACTGCTAGACACTGTTGGACACTGCTAGACACTGTTGGACACTGCTGGACACTGCTAGACACTGCTGGACACTGTTGGACACTGCTAGACACTGTTGGACACTGCTGGACACTGCTGGACACTGCTAGACACTGTTGGACACTGCTAGACACTGCTAGACACTGCTAGACACTGTTGGACACTGCTGGACACAGGTGCGGGATGACGATACTGAACACAAGCGAAAAAGTCTGAAAACTGTGATGTAAATATGTTTATTGGACTGTATGAAAATATCTGTTATTTTTGTTATGCATATTAGATGAATTTACTATAATAAAGATTAGTTTTGGCGAGTGTTGCATCACACATAAGATCTCTGCATAATATAATACCTATGACTGTTAGGTAACTTATATCACGTGGCTCTTCAAACATGAATAGCCAAACTATTGATTATAAGATTTCAAAAAAACTTTAGTGATAGAGACTAAACAAGTTCAGACTCGCAATCAGCGCATCAAAGTTAGCTTAAAACGACAAAAATTGGTTTCTGAACTGGATGAAAAGTTAAATTTTGTTGGTTAGTGTTATATTATTTTATGGAATTTCTCCTCATTCCCTAAAAAAAATTATAAATGCTCTCTGACAGTCCTTGGTTACCTTCTGGCTTCTCAGTTGCACCGTCAACAAACACACTAACAATCCCAGTTGTTTACCTCCATCACTTTAGCATTCAGTCTTTATCCCAGCTTTTAGCTCCCACTTTTAAGTACGTTACATTTTATTATAGCTACTGACACTGACAGTAACTCTGGTTCCTTCCTCATAATATACACGAAAATTCTGTCTGAATGTGTGTGTGTGTGTGTGTGTGTGTGTGTGTGTGTGTGTGTGTGTGTGTGTGTGTGTGTGTGAAATAACTGTAAGGATGAACGCATTATGTAAAGGAATAGTAAAGGTAAACAATAAAGTGATAATAACTATCGTAAATGCTACAGAGTCACGGAGAGGAGAGTAATGCTGGAGACAGACTCCATATATATGAACAATAACACCAACAGCTGCACAGGTACTACCAGATCAGGCAAACAATAATAAGAAAATAGGAAGAAATCAATAAGAAAACATCAAGAGATCAACAAAAAAACAGGAACAGATTAACAAGAAAACAGGAAGAGATCAGGAAGAACGCAACAATATATTAATAAGAAAACAGCAAAAGATCAATAAGAAAACAGCAAAAGATCAATAAGAAAAACAACAAAAGATCAATAAGAAAACAGCAAAAGATCAATAAGAAAACAACAAAAGATCAATAAGAAAACAGCAAAAGATCAATAAGAAAAACAACAAAAGATCAATAAGAAAACAGCAAAAGATCAATAAGAAAACAACAAAAGATCAGTAAGAAAACAACAAAAGATCAGTAAGAAAACAACAAAAGATCAATAAGAAAACAGCAAAAGATCAATAAGAAAAACAGTCGTACAAGACTGAAAGATCCACGTGGCGGATACAGAGTTAAAACGACATGAACAAAATAGATAATAGAAACAAACATATTGGAGGTCGCAGATATCTTTGTGACTACCGAAGGATAATGAAAAAATAAACATTATTTAAGGCACTGCCAAGAACAACACTTAAAAATAACTCTTACAAAAAAAAAGTAAACTTAAGACAAAACCTTCCATGTGAGCTATTTCTGCTGGCATCGGAAATCAATACAGATAACAATTACTCTGTAAATTATTGAGTTTTAATTGATGTTAGGGAGAGAGAGAGAGGAAGGTGGGAGGGGAAGATTTGGGAGAAGTAGAAAGGTTAGAGCAAAGGACGAATGTTTTATAGAGATAAGAGGTATAATACAAGCTCTTGGCTTGTAGATTGATCTGAGGCATGATGGTATCAACCTTGGTAAATGATACCGACAAAGTCGTTTAGAAAGACTCGTGAGCAAACACCAGGACATATATTTACTCGAAAACGTTTCGGTCCTGGGCTCTTGATCATTTCTTCGATCAAGTAAATCAAGGTCCTGGTGTGTACTCACGTGTCTTTATTAAACCACTGAGGGACGATAGCAGGTTTTTACTCTCAAAATGAATTGTGGAAGATAACAGGTATTAACTTCTAAGATAAGCTGATATAGAACACGAGCTCTGTGCATGTGAAATTAACTGAGGCAAAATAAGAGCGTGTATGTTTTGAAGGTAGAACTGCTCTTAGCCTGTAAGAGTAACTTACCTGCAATAACAGCCCACGCTTGTAAAATTAGCTTAGGTATAATAATAGCTCTTAGCTTATCAGTTGAGCTCAGTAACAATAACAACTTTTAGTATGTAATAACAACAGCAACAACAACAATTACAACAGCAACAACAACAATTACAACAGCAACAACAATTACAACAACAGCAACAACAACAACTTCAACAATCACAATAACTGCAACAACAAAAAACACAGCAGTAACGATAACAACAACCACTACAACCACAACAACAACACCAGCAAGAACATCAACAACAACAACAAACACAGGAAGGTGATGCATGCTGTTTACTTTAGAATTTTTGAGCTCAATTATATAATTTCCTTAACAAAATCAAAAGCTTCCGGGAAAACAAAAATGGCATTTGTTGTTGTTAGAGCAGGAAATGTCAGGTTCATCGGAAGTGTGAGGTGTGGGAGAGAAGTGTTGTGAGTGATGTGTGGGTGACACATGTGGGTGACACATGTGGGTGACACATGTGGGTGACACATGTGGGTGACACATGTGGGTGACACATGTTGGTGACACATGTGGGTGACACATGTGGGTGACACGTGTGGGTGACACATGTACGGGTGAGAGATGTGAAGATTCGTGCGACTTAGAAAACTGATAATATGTGGGAATGGAAGTCGAAGTTGGATTGTAGGAAGGTGAGGGAGAGGAGTGTAGGTGTGTTTGTATGTGTACTCACCTAATAGTGATTGCAGGGGTCGAATCTCAGCTCCTACTCCCGCCTCTCTGTTGCCGCTAATGGTTTCACACTTTCCTGGTTGCGTGAGCCCTATCATACCTATTCTTAAAGCTTTGTGTGGATTGTACCTCCACAACTTCACAGTCTAGGTCGTTCTACTTCCTGACCACACTAAGGATAAATAAGTATTTCTTAACATCTCTAAGGATAAATAAGTATGTCTTAACATCTCTAAGGATAAATAAGTATTTCCTAACATCTCTAAGGATAAATAAGTATTTCCTAACATCTAACATCTCATCTGTGCTTTTAGCTTCTTGCCATGACCGCGTGTCCCTCGTACTCATAACTCCTGGCCTCGCCTCTTCGCTGGTTGCTACTAGGTCCACTCTTTCTCCCTTCTTCATGAGCTATGTATGGATCATGCTTCCACTACACCACTACAGTTTGTTCCACTTCCTGACAACTCCATGACTGTGAATGAATGGTTCAGAGAACCGACGAGTTGGTAAATTAGACACATATGCAACACTTGGGTATCTTTATTGAGGAAACGTTTCGCCACACAGTGGCTTCATCAGTCCATACAAAGGAGAATCGTGAAGAACAGGAGGAGTGTGAGGTTGTCAGTCCCTCAATCTTGAGTCGATGTTGTCAGTCCATCAATCTTGAATAGAATAACAGCATATGAGCAGAGGAAGCTTATATACTGTAGACCTACTTCCACATTGAACAAATGTGACACCTCCTACAACTGCTGCACCTCTCCTGTCTACAGTATATAAGCTTCCTCTGCTCATATGCTGTTATTCTATTCAAGATTGATGGACTGACAACATCGACTCAAGATTGAGGGACTGACAACCTCACACCTCCTGTTCTTCACGATTCTCCTTTGTATGGACTGATGAAGCCACTGTGTGGCGAAACGTTTCCTCAATAAAGATACCCAAGTGTTGCATATGTGTCTAATTTACCAACTCCATGACTAAAGAAATACTTCCTAACATCCCTGTGACTCACTTGAGTGTTCAACTTTCAGCTGTGACCGCTTGTTGCTGTGTCCCATCTCTGAAACATTCTGTATTTATCCACTTTGTCAATTCCTCTCAGTATTTTATATGTCGTTATCATATCTCCCTCTATGCCTCCTGTCCTCCAGTGTCTTGAACGACTCCTTATTTAGATGACGAAACGCTATTCTTAGGCTTGCCAGTCGCTCATATGCTGCAGCAGTTATTTGGTTGATGTGGTCCTCAGGAAATGTGCTCGTTATGATGCTCACCTCAAGATCCTTTTCCTTGAGTGAGGTTTGTAGCCTTTGGCCCCCTAGCATGTATTACGTCTGCGGTCTTTTTGACCTTACTCAATCTTCATGAATTTGCACTTGGTGGGGTTAAACTCCAGAAGCCAATTGTTGGACCAGGCTTTCAGCCTGTCCGGATCTCTTTGTAGTTCTACCTGATCCTCGTCCGCTTGAATTCATCTGCAAACAGGTACATCTCTGAATCTATCCCTTCCGTCCTGTGATTCACATATACCAGAAACAGCACTGGCCCTAGGACTGACCCTTGTAGAACCTAGCTAATCACATGTGCCCACTCTCACACCTCGTCCCGTACCATCACTCGTTGTTTCCTTCTTGTCAGGTATTCCCTGATCCATTGCAGTGCCTTTCCTGTTATTCCTGCCTGCTCCTTTAGCTTTTGCACTATTCTCTTGTTCGAACCGTGTCGAAAGCCTTCTTACAGTCCAAGAAAATGTATTCTGCCCACCCTCTCTCTCTCTCTCTCTCTCTCTCTCTCTCTCTCTCTCTCTCTCTCTCTCTCTCTCTCTCTCTCTCTCTCTCTCTCTCTCTCTCTCTCTCTCTCTCTCTCCTGTCTTCTGTTATCTTGTCTTAAAATTCCAATTGGTTTTTGACACAGGATTTTTCAGTCCCTGAAACCGTGTTGGTTATCATATATAAGCTCATTTCTTTCTAGGTGCTCCACCACTCTTTTGATAATCTTCTCCATGACTTTGCAAACTATACATGCCAGTGACACTGTAGTTTAATAATGCCTGTCTGTTTCCTTTCTTGAAAACTGGGACTACATTTGTTGTCTTTCACACCTCAGGTAGTTGTCCCGTTACGACAGAAGTGATAAAGATTGTTGTTAGTGGCATGCACAGTGATTCTGCTCCCTCTCTCAGGACCCATGGAGAGATGTTGTCCAGTCCAACCGCCTTGGAGGTATCTAGTTTGTTTAGCAGTCTCTTCATCTCCTCTTCGGTCGTGTGTAGTGTGTCCAGCACTTGTTGGTGTACCCTGCCATCCCGGTTTGCTGGAAGTCTTTCTCTCTTCACCGAAAACCTCTCCCTAAATCTCTTGTTAAATTCCTCACATACTTCTTGATCGTTTCTTGTGATCTTCCCTCCTTCATTCCTCTGCCTGATTACCTTGTTCTTGACTGTTGTTTTCCTTCTGATGTGGCCGTTCAATAGCTTCGGTCCAGATTTGGCTTTCGATACTTTGTCATTCTCGTTTTGCCACTGGGCCTTTCTCTCTCCTTATGCATGCATATCGGTATCGTTTCTATTTCTTCGGCTCGTCTCTTTATTTTCCTGAGTCCTTTGTCTTCTATACCCTTTCTATGTCCTAGCACACCTAGGCCTCTCTACACCTTTAGGTGAACCAAGAGCTCGTTCTGGTCTTCCCATTGTTTCTCTTGCCCCTGGGTGTGAACTACTTCTCTGCCTCCCTGCATTTTGTAGTCACTTGATCCCTCATTTCATTTACTGTTTTTCCCTCAAGTTATCTTTCCCTCTGCACCTTACACAGTAATTGTCTCATGCCTGTGTAGTCCCCTCTTTTGCAGTTTGGCTACTCCTGTCCTCGTGCTGCTTCACTTTCCACTGCTAGCACCACAATGTAGGTGAAGCTCAATACAGGGCCAAGGGGCCTTCCATAAGTGATATATCGAATGTCTGATCTACTCAAGCTGATTACGATGTCCAGCCTTGCTGGTTCATCCCCTCCTCTCTCTGGGAGTGTCCCTAACATGTTTGTGAATGAGGTTTTCCAGTACCACCTCCATCATCTTAGCCCTCCACATTTCCAGTCCCCCATGTGGCTCCAGGTGGTTGAAACTATCCACATCTAGTAGCTTTGCCCTACCCATTTGTGCCCTTCTGGCCACCTCAGCTAACATGTCCACCATTGCTCTGCTGCTCTAATCATAATCTTGTCTTAGCCTTCTGCTATTCTGTGGCGGGTTGTACATCACTGCAATCACCACCCTGGGACTTCCAGTTTGAAGTGTTCCTACTATGTAGTCCTTTGCTTCCCTTCTGTCAATTCCTTCCATCTTCTCAAAACTCCACTGGTTTTTAATGAGCAGTATAACTCCCCCTCCCCTCTGTTCCCTTTATCTTTCCTCAGAATCTGATAACTGGATGGAAATATCTCATCTGTTATCATCCCCATTAGCTTTGTTTTTATGAGCACTATGATGTCTGGGGATGGCTCCATGATTCTTTGGTACCACTCCTCACTGTTACAAAAAGGCGATATCTATGAAGTATAGACATCTCCAGAGAATACTAGGTCTTCCCCTCTAGCATTCAGCCTGCTTCTAGTTTTTGTAACAAGTTGTCGGACCAAGATCAGGTCTAGTAATCCCTTGAAAATTAATAGAGTTTTGGGATTACAACAAGGGGATAATACTCCAACGAAATAAAAATTGAAATGTTTATTAACAAAGTTGTCTACGTGGACAAAATCAAAGTAAATTAATTTGATATAATTTAGGATATAAGCTCCTACACTTCTCTTACAGTGCAAAGTTAAATTGTACATATAGTATTATAGTGCTGAAGGCACATTGCATATCAGTATGACTTTTAAGTACCGTCTGGTGCGTTATCATCAATTATAAAAATAATACTAGCATATACAAGCGTGTGTAAATGTGTACGTGTGTGCTCAAAGTGCTCGTTATGTCTCAGTAAGACTTGACTAGACTGGATTTAGACTTAAAAAGTGACTGACACTAATCCACAAATAATCTATCTTCTCGATCATCTATCTTCTTCACCATTTTGTGTGGCGTAGATGCCACACAAAGTAGGTCAGAAGCTTCAGCTTGGACCTGGGTTGACTTAGAGTGTCATTATGACACAACCTCAGTAAAACGTCAAAAATTACAAAGTCTGAACTATGCTCTGTGAAGAGAGTTACACAGAGTTACAAGAAGCATGCTTCGACTCACCAGCGAAGCCATACTCTTCCAAAACAGAGTCTAAATAACGAACAAATAGCCAGAGACGAGATTTATTGCTGAAGAGATGGAGAGAGGTGCTGGTTGAGCGATGACCAGCTGTGGAGAGAGAAGGATTTCTCGACTACTGGCCCCACATCAGGTAAGATCATGTGACTCGCCCTTGCTACTCCAGCAAGGTGCAAGGTACCTCCTGACACAAACAAGCGAGCTGTAGTTAACAAGGCAGTTTGCAATGGCGGACAGCCAATCACAAATCTTTAACAGCGAGCACAGTGAGAAGTGTAATATGTTTCATCCTGCCTACATACCTACCTACAGGGGCGCCACGAGTATACTGAGAGACAACACAATGAGTGTCCGGGGTCCAAGACTATTCAACTGCCTCCCAGCATACATAAGGGGGATTACCAATAGACCCATGGCTGTCTTCAAGAAGGCATTGGACAGGCACCTAAAGTCAGTACCTAACCAGCCGGGCTGTGGTTCGTACTCAGTTTGCGTGTGTCCAGCAGTAACAGCCTGGTTGATCAGACCCTGATCCATCATAAGGCCTGGTCTCAGACCGAGCCGTGGGGGGATTGACCTCTGAAACTCTCTCCAGGTAAACTCCAGGTAAACATAGCTAATATAATAAGTCAAATAATAATATAAAGCAAAATATTTTCAATTTAGCTATTAATGAAAATATCGGCAATATAAAATTATATGAAAAGGTAAATATATACATAAATATACACTATAAACATTGGGCCCCATTCAGGGGGTGCAATAACACTTATTTGTTATTCCATTTGTGTTGATGTACCATACCTTCAGCTTCTTTTCCATTACTGTATACTAGGAGGTTTGGGGGGCTGTGGGAGTAGGAGATCTGGTAATATATTATGGGAGGCTGCTGTGAGGGTGAAGTTTATTATTGGGAGGGTGGGGGATGTGGGTGTGAAGTGTGTGTTTTTTGGGTTAGTTTGTTTGGATGCCATAGGGTTGTCACAGCTGAAGGTCTTCTGTAGATGGTTCTGAGGGAGGTTGTGTTTGCTGGTCCTCCTGAGTCTGGGTTTTCCTGCCCTTCTCTATCCTTGTTTCTCTTTCCTTCTTCCCCTTGCGTCTTTATATCCTCTCAGTTTCTGTCATTCTTTTCATGTTCTGTCATGGTCGAGGTACACCTGCTGGTATTTTAGTCAGCCCTAATCGTGGTTTCTGATGCAGGTTCCTGCATCAGTTTCTGACTTAAAAATCAGTTTGGACAATTTTTTTCCCCTTGAGTATCCCCCTATTCTCTGAAAATTTGTCAGCTGGTTCATGTCTTCCTCTCCTGTAAGTTTACGACATTTTCAATATTTCTTTCCTCTCCCTGTCGCTTTTCTTCGTATGTCATCTCTTCTGCCTTCTGAAGCTCGTCCTCCCATTGCATTTCCCTCCATATCTCAGGGTCAGACTTTAGCATTTCCATTGCTGCTTTCCTTAACATTTCTTGGATCTCCCGTTGGCCTGATAACACCTGTGTGTGTGTGTGTTGTGTGTCCGGTTTTCAGTAATTTTTTCATCATATATTTTTTTTTAATTTTTCACTTGTAACACTTAATACTTCATCTTTTAATTCATTGACGTGGTCATGAGAATCATGCGCCAGGTGCTGTTTCTCTTGTGTTCGACGTACATCATACATAACCACATGACCAACCACAGTTGATCATTTCTTGCCAGGATGCAAGCACCATCGGCTGACTAGGTGCTATGGTTATTTGATGTTTCAGTGCGATGAAGGATATCCTAAGCGAGGTTTCCTTGCTTCTAGATACAGGCAAGACCGTCATTTTCTCTCCTGCCCAGGTTAGCTAGTACTAGATCTAGTTTTCTGTATGGGTGCGCTATCGCTGTAACTCTATTCACTATTGGGTTGAACTGGTCCCTACTTAGTGCATATAATTTTACATACATTCTGGTGGGGGATACATGTTGTTAGGTAAAAGGACACATGTGCAACTAATAAGACATTTTACTATGGCAATGTTTCACTCTCCAGGAGCTTTGTTAAATTATCTTGAAGACTATACTTTATTCCACATCTCTGAAGGCCTTTTCACTGCACTATAAGATGGAAAATAGCACGGCTGGGAACCACGACAACCTAACACACATAAAAATGGCACTGAGGAACCCAAACAAAAAGAGTTGAGTACCCTTTGCACATTATATATCAGATCAGTGATAGGGCGGAGTCTCCACCATCTCAAACACAGAGACGACATAGATGGTCCCCAAAAATAACCGCACTGTTGGTACCAGGGCTAAGGAACAAAAGTTTCTAGGTCAGACTGTGCAAACTATACCTCACAGCACTAGAAGACTGCAGAAAACGTTGGGAGTCATGATCACACCCTCCAGGACACTCAGAGGAATACACAAGACAGACAAGAATGAGAAGATGGTGGAAACTAAATCCACTGATAACTCGTGAGGACATCATCAAGAAACTTCCTCAGCATCAGGACAGTAATATGGAACAAAACAAAAAGCGACTTAGTATCACAAACTATCCGTGACAGGAAAATTAAATACGGATAAAATAAAATAAAATATAAGTCCAGAGTAAAGCAATGATCCATGCATCTTATGGACTATAATTAGATACTATGCAGTAGATTTTTAAAGCAAAATTTCCAGGCAATCTTAAAGTGCAGGCGAAAAGAGACGTCAGCTAAAAATTTACCGAAAGAACAGAGAGAATTCGCAGCGTGTCAAGAACAATAGAAGCAAACTTTTTCACCCAGAACTCATAAAAGAAATACATTAGTCTGCCCACGAAAGTGTGTATCTCGAATGAGCCTGCCATAACTGAGCCGAAAAAAAGAGATGACTGCCTGGTGAGAGTTTATTATTAACTAAAAGCTTTCAAAATAAACAATGACAGCCTACCTACCAGAGTATTGTTGACGCAGAGAGCAGAGGGCAGTATTACACACACACACACATCTCTCCTCAGAACTACACACTAGGTCACTGGGTGTATATATTGCTCAGAACGATACAATGAATGTAGGCTACGTAGTGCTTAGAATGACACACTGACTGTAGGCTACGTAGTGATTAGAACGACGCAGTGACTGTAGGCTATGCAGTGCTTAGAACGACACATTTAGTGTAGGCTATATAGTACTTAGAACGACACATTCAGTGTAGGTTATGTAGTGCTAAGAACGACACGCTGAATGTAGAAGGTAAAATGAGCACTCAGTATTTCGGTCCTCAACCAAGACTCTCTTCAATGATCTAGAAGCATACGGCCCCTGAGGCACGATTTTGTGTGGCCCTCAAATGCATTACGCAGCAATGTTGTTTTTCGAAACATGGTCCATATATGACGGCCAAGAGTCATTATGTAATTCTAGAGAATAAATTCAAAACAAATTAACAGAGTTCCATGAACACAAAAACAGAGAAATTAAATTTATTCAGAATCCATTTGAAGTATCACCAGAAAGATCTTCTCATATATTTATTAAACGGACTAAATTCAACTGCAAGCCAATGATGCTTTAAAAGATTTTTTTAACAAAAGGCTTTCACCTTTGTAACAAATTCTATTGTACCGTTATTAAGGATTACCTGAGATATTAGTAAATTAAAAAAAAAATTGCAGCTGATGTGCTCTCAATATTTAGCAATACATAAATACTAAAACCTGCATCTTCGATCATTACATTAGCGAAATCATGTGTAGATCAGTACATCATGTGCATTACAATTTAGGTTTCTGTCACTGACAGAAATATTACATTGCAAACCTCACTAATGACATGCAGCCCCAAGTATCACAATAAATAAATATTTTCTCAATATCCTGGTTTTTTTTTTATAAGCAAGGTCAAATTTATCCTTTAATTTCAGCATCTTATATTTAATTTATTCATTTACTGGTTATATTAATATATTGTGCTTTGTTTTCATTGTTGGTTTGGTTGCAGAGTTGCACTTGTAAGATCTGCATCTGCATTTTCCTTCATGTTTTTGGAGTGTGACTTCTTTACGAAGTTTTAGGTTTAATATGGATCACTTGTTAAAACAAAAGAGGTTGGTAAGACTTGGTGTAGTGTGATGAACCATCCAGGTCTACGAGTCACATGAACCATCCAGGTCTACAATACATGAACCATCCAGGTCTACGAGTCACATGAACCATCCAGGTCTACGAGTCACATGAACCATCCAGGTCTACAAGTCACATGAACCATTCAGGTCTACAAGTCACATGTACCATCCAGGTCTACAAGTCACATGAGCCATCCAGGTCGACAAGTCTCCAGGGATTTTCTTGTTGTTTTTATTGTCTGGCATTAAGTTACATTTGCGAAGAGTAAGAAACATGTGGAACAGTTTTGGTATCTTTATGGACGAGACGTTTACCTTGCTCAGCAGGCTTCTTCAGTCATAATATAGAGGAAACAGCAGAAGTCGTTGGGATGCAGATATGAGGTGATTAGTCCCTCAGCCTGGAAAAAGGACTGATCACCTCGTATCTACATCACGACTCCTACTGTCTACTCTATGTTTCGACTGCAGAAGCCTGTTGAGTGGGCGAAACGTTTCGTCAATAAAGATACCAGACTGTCGGTAATGTATACCATTAATATAATACTACTTTTCGGTTAAATGGTGGAATTGTCTGGAAGTTTATGTTAAAAAAAAGTTGTTTGATACGAGGACACCTGATAGATGACTATTGGCACCACCATAGATGGGATTTATATATATATATATATATATATATATGATTAGCAGATATTCGTGCCCCTGAAAAGGCTGTGTTGCCCACTGGGAATTGTGGCATCAACAGAGAACGGAGACACAACAAGAGATGTTTATATTCACAATACGACTGGCCAGGCCGCCCATCTAATCAACGTCACTATATCATCTTGGCTAAGAACGTCAAGTGTGTGACTGTCACACTGGAATAAAGACGACATTATCTGAGCCTCTGTTCTAACGTGCCCTCGGAGCTTCTACTGTATCATTTTTGTCCGACTTCATATATTACTTTGTTCATTGGCATTATGGTATGCTATATAATGTTATTTTTTGCGTATTTACAACAATTTTTACCTAAGGACACTTAACCACACCTAAATAACGTATGTCGATCACCGGTACGTGAAGTTGACGCTCATGTTACGTTATTGTGCAAGTGTAACGCTAATGTTACATTATGGCGTTTCTATAACGTTTGTTACTTGAGGGAGAGGGATGGTTGGGGTAGGTGGGTTTTAGGGAGAGAGGGAGTGGTGGGAGGGAGAGAGGGAGTGGTGGGAGGAGGCGGGAGCAAGGAAGAAGTCAATCTATATCTTGAGCGGAAATAGCTGACCCCGTGTGAGGCGGGCGGGGGGCGGGGGGCGATCACAGTATCGCCCCCCTTCAACACATTTCCAGATGCAATAAATATTTGGGTATTTAAGATCTGGCTTTCTCTGTATTATTGTGTTTATAGACTTTTTCTTAAAGGCAAAAGTTTGCCGGCATATTATCAAGTCGTTGAACCACGACTGCGCTCATGTTTGAAAATTCATACAAGTATAATACATCAATATATGTATATATGTAGTGGAAATATTGGAAATATTCATATTACTCCTACTTTGAATGTATTGTGAAGAGTATATTTCTCTTGACTTGTATACACTGATGCCAGCAGTGTATATACACCTGGGAACGAGGCGATGTATGTTTCAGTATATATATACTTTGAGTTAACTTTTATCTTTACAACAGGTATTAAAGTATCCTTGACTGGAGGTGTAGACGTAACATACACCCTTAAGGACCTTAAAGTAGTCGATAAGAATTAAAAGTAATAAATTAATTAACAGTTACTCCCAGTGATCTCTTTACTAACTTGTTTATAAATCCTCATTATCAGAAATTTGTTTACCTTGGGTGGTGAGTCCTGCATGTTGGACCACACTGCAGCGTCACTCCAGCAGCCTATTTCATCTTCTGTTTATCAGTTATACCCAAAAACTTTGTCCAAGATAATTCATAGCTCATCTAGTTTCACTATGCATTAGTTATTTATCTGTTAGAATATTTACATCTAGCCAATATTAAGCTGCAAACTTGGTGCTTAGCTACCAGTTTAAGCTAATACTATTTTCCCAGTTTATCAAATGTTATTCCAAACTTAGATTAACCTTACCTATATAAACTCAGATTACTTAATATAAACTTAGTTTAGGTTAAATAATCTGAGCGGCTTCAGTACATGTAAAGTTGATTTTGATTAATGTTAATCTACAAAATGTTAGGTTATTCACAAAGGCCCACCCAGAGACACATTAATTTCAACATATATAACGCAATGATTTGCAGATGAATTACGATGTTATAAAAGTCATCTGTTTTTCGTGGTTATGTATCCTGGAACTTTCTGTTGCTGATCTGGTATTAACTAAACAAGATTCTGGTACTAATTTTTCATTTCAGAATTTAAGTTATTTTTCATTTTAACAGCCCATATAAAACGAAAAAAATAGCCTACCCTTGAGGCTATGTCCACCAGGGCTCAAAGGTTCGGCAAATATTAATTATTAGGTGACTCACGAAATCGTAATGACACGATTGCAAACAATCCATACCACGGGTTCGAACCCCACCCGCGGTGTGGTTTATTAGGTGGTACTGTAAGTTGTCACTCACTTGCAACTGTAACTGACATATTACTTGTGAAAAACTACATAATATAATGTCATGATTCTGAAATAAACAACTTCAGAATTCATTAATATGTAATTAAGAACAACGTAATTAAATTTTCATATTGTCCCATTTCTTCTCAGAGGTAAACAAATAACCAGATTCACGAGTAGTACTGGAGGATTACTCAGCAGGTGCCTCCAGTGTGAGATCGTCTGTGAGAGTCGATCCAGAGAGTCGTCCGTGGTGCTGGTGTCAAAGCGTAAGACAAGAATGTCATATCAGAAACCTTAGAGAAAACGAGTTTGCTTCTAGTGGTACTAGTGAAGAAATGTTAATATTGTCTTCCTTACGGCTGGTACCAAAGATATCTTGACTGGTATCATTAGTAAATATGGCCCTTCCATCCTGGAAAAAGCTGAGTACTATAAACACGCGTGTGTCTTGTCGCCAAATAACAAACAGTACTGAAGAAGACTGAAATAGCGTCCTGTCACGTGACCAAACTCTGGTGCGAGAATTCCATTCATCAAATATTTTGACATCCTCGGTGCCGTCAACAACTATTTCTAGATTCTCAGATAGGTTTAATCAAAGCAAATAACATAACTCAGCTTGGCAGAGCTTATTGTTAGCTAATACACCAAATGTGTCTCGTGTGCTGTGAGGCAAAATTGACAGTGTCAGGCTGTCAGACCTTCAGACTGATTACCAAGACTCTTTAGAGTACTACATGAAAGGGTTTCCGAATACACGGAAGCAAGAACCCAGGGAGTTGACGAAATTTACACGCAGGTGAATAATATGAAGAGAACCCATAGTTTTAGAAAAAAAATCCAATACACATCACACACACACACGCGCGCCAGGAGCTATGACTCGACCCCTGCAACCACAACTAGGTGAGTACACACACATACACAGGGATAGGGGGGACATGATAACGACATATAAAATACTCCGAGGAATTGACAAGATGGACAAAGACAGGATGTTCCAAAGAGGGGACACAGAAACAAGGAACACAGTTGGAAGTTGAAGACTCAGATGAGTCAAAGGGATGTTAGGAAGTACTCCTTCAGTCATAGAGTTGTCAGGAAGTGGAATAGTCTGGAAAGTGACGTAGTGGAGGCAGGATCCATACATAGTTTTAAGATAAGGTATGATAAAGCTCACGGAGCAGGGAGAGAGAGGACCTAGTAGCGATCAGTGAAGAGGTGGCTAAAGCTCTCGCTTCACACACGGAGGGCCCGGGTTCAATTCCCGGCGGGGCGGAAACATTTCGAAGTGTTTCCTTACACACACACATACACACACACACACACACACACACACACACACACACACACACACACACACACACACACACACACACACACACACACACACATACAACAGGCCTAGTCTCTATTCGACATGTGCCTAGGACAAAATGGTAACTAACACACACACACACACACACATACACACGATGGAATACGTAAAAACACAATGCAAGAAGGCAGAGGAAAGGTTTGTTCCCAAGGGCAACATAAATAATAGGAAGACCAGAACGAGCCCTTGGTTTGCCCGAAGGTGTACTGAGGCAAAGACTAAGCGCACAAGAGAGTGGAAAATGTACAGAAGGCAAAGGACCCAGGAAAATAAGGAGATTAGTCGAAGAGCCAGAAACGAGTATGCACAGATAAGGAGGGAGGCCTACCGACAGCACGAAAACGATATAGCATCGAAAGTCAAGTCTGACCCGAAACTGTTGTATAGCCACATTTGGAGGAAGACAACAGTCAAAGACCAGGTGATCAGGCTGAAGAAAGACGGTGGGGAACTCACAAGAAACGATCAAGAGGTATGTGAGGAGCTCAACACGAGATTTAAGGAAGTATTTACAGTGGAGACAGGAAGGACTCTGGGAAGACAGAATAGAGGGATTCACCAACAAGGAATATACCAACAAGTGTTGGGTGACATACGCACAACTGAGGAGGAGGTGAAGAAGCTGCTCAGTGACCTTGATACCTCAAAAGCGATGGGACCGGACAACATCTCGCCGTGGGTCCTTAGAGAGGAAGCAGAGACGCTGTGTGTGCCACTAACCACAATCTTCAACACATCCTTTGAAACTGGGCAACTACCTGAGGTATGAAAGACGACAAACGTAGTTCCCATTTTTAAGAAAGGAGACAGAAACGAGGCACTAAACTATAGACCAGTGTCACTGACGTGTATAGTATGTAAAGTCATGGAGAAGATTATCAGGAGGAGAGTGGTGGGGCACCTGGAACGGAACAAGATTATAAACGACAGCCAGCATGGGTTCAGGGAAAGCAAATCCTGTGTCACAAACCTTCTGGAGTTTTACGACAAGGTAACAAAAGTAAGACACAAGAGAGAGGGGTGGGTTGACTACCGAGCACATCTCCGGAAGCACACATCAATCAGATAACTGCTGCGGCATATGGCAAACCTGAGAATAGCGTTCCGATACCTCAGTAAGGAATCGTTCAAGACACTGTACACCGTGTACGTCAGGTCCATACTGGAGTACACAGCACCAGTTTGGAACCCACACCTGGTCAAGCACATCAAGAAATTAGAGGAAGTGCAAAGGTTTGCAACAAGGCTAGTTCCCGAAGAAAGGTTAAGGGAAATCGGCCTGACGACACTGGAGGACAGGAGAGTTAGGGGAGACATGATTACTACATACAAAATACTGCGAGGAATAGATAATGTGGACAGAGACAGGATATTTCAGAGATGGGACACAGACACAAGGGGTCACAATTGGAAGTTGAAGACGCAGATGAGTCAAAGGGATGTTAGGAAGTATTTCTTCAGTCACAGAGTTGTCAGGAAGTGGAATAGTCTGGCAAGTGAGGTAGTGGAGGCAGAAACCATACATAGCTTTAAGACGAGTTATGATAAAGCTCACGGAGCAGGGAGAGAGAGGACCTAGTAGCGATCAGTGAAGAGGCGGAGCCAGGAGCTGAGTCTCGACCCCTGCAACCACAAATAGGTGAGTACGAATGGAGGAGCTGGGACATGACACCCACAAACAAATCACTGAGTAAGTGTTGGCGTATATGATTGCGTGTTTGTGTGTGTGTGTGTTAGTTACCATTTTGTCCTAGGCACATGTCGATTAGACACTAGGCCTGTTGTATGTGTGTGTGTGTGTGTAACGAAACACTTCGAAATGTTTCGGCCCCGCCGGGAATTGAACCCGGGCCCTCCGTGCGTGAAGCAAGAGCGCTAGCTCTTGTGTGTATGTGTGTGTGTGTGTGTGTGTGTGTGTGTGTGTGTGTGTGTGTGGGTGTGGGTGTTGGCATGTGTAAGTTTAGGATTTGAGAAAGAAAAATAATTTGTGGTAGCCGCTGCCGCCTAAGATAACTTCGGCATCTGTTCGTATCACAATAGTGTTTTTGTGTTAATAAATGTAAGCGCTTGGCAAGACGATAACTTATCACCAGATGTAAAGACGTGAGTCTCCAGCACAAGCTGAGCAAACATATCTTGGCCAGTCATCGACTAGAATTACTGAAACCTATACAGGAAAAAAAAGATTACTATCTTATGAGATAAAATTTAAGAGGACTAATAAAGTTATTTGAGGAAATGTATTCATATTATTTCTTGTAGTAAAGAAGAGGGAAGATGTTCTCACAGGAACTGTGTTGTTCACCGTTGTTCAGTGTTGTTCACGGTTGTTCAGTGTTGTTCACCGTTGTTCAGTGTTGTTCACCTTCGTTCAGTGTTGTTCAACGTTGTTCAGTGTTGTTCACCTTCGTTCAGTGTTGTTCAGTGTTGTTCACCTTTGTTCAGTGTTATTCATCGTTGTTCAATTTACTCTTATTTTCTTATGCGAATCTAAATATTCTCTGCAATTTGACAAAAGATCTTTATTTAGATTAGATTCAGGAGTTTCTATAAATCCACCAAAACCGTATATTTAACCAGCAATAAGCAAATTAAACAACGGCGACACATTTGGCAGAGGAGTGTGTAAGTAAGCCAACATAAAGTTCAAACCCTCACTTGTATCACACATGAGGAGTGGCTTGTAAAGACGGAGCAAAGCCACCACAAGAACCTCGTTGTCAAACTACACCAAGTTAATGATGCAACAACCAAGAAATATATCAACGAAAGAGCAAATAACGGAACACTAAATAACGGAGAGTATAGAGATAATAAAACCACGAGAGAAAGGGTAATGTAAAAGTAGATAGATAATAAGATAACCAGATACAAGAGGTGATGAAAAAAACCCACATTGTGACGCTACGGTCACAACGGAAGTGAAAACAGAACAGATATGACAGTGCTTGCTAGGGAGCAGTGCTCTAACTGCCTCTCCAACTACTCATTATAGGATCATGGAGACAGACAGCGGTACTGAGGCTGGTCATTACTTTCTGAATGATGCAACTGAGAAAACTTTTTTTTTTTTCACCATTGGAATGATAATAAATATCAAATGTAAAGTTAGGAACAATAGTCCCGCCTCGCTTCCCTTACTGTGAGATGGAACAATAGTTCCGCCTCACTTCCCTTACTGTGAGGTGGAACAATATTCTCGCTTCACTTCCCTTACAGTGAGGTGGAACAATAGTTCCGCCTCACTTCCCTTACTGTGAGATGGAACAATAGTCCCGCCTCGCTTACCTTACAGTGAAGTGGAACAATAGTTCCGCCTCACTTCCCTTACTGTGAGATGGAACAATAGTCCCGCCTCGCTTACCTTACAGTGAAGTGGAACAATAGTCCCGCCTCACTTCCCTTACTGTGAGATGGAACAATAGTCCCGCCTCGCTTACCTTACAGTGAAGTGGAACAATAGTCCCGCCTCACTTCCCTTACTGTGAAATGGAACAATAGTCCCGCCTCGCTTACCTTACAGTGAAGTGGAACAATAGTTCCGCCTCACTTCCCTTACTGTGAGGTGGAACAATAGTCCCGCCTCGCTTACCTTACAGTGAAGTGGAACAATAGTCCCGCCTCACTTCCCTTACTGTGAGGTGGAACAATATTCTCGCTTCACTTCCCTTACAGTGAGGTGCAACAATAGTTCCGCCTCACTTCCTTTACTGTGAGATGGAACAATAGTCCCTCCTCACTTCCCTTACAGTGAGGTGGAACAACAGTTCCGCCTCACTTCCCTTACTGTGAGGTGGAACAATAGTCCCGCCTCGCTTACCTTACTGTGAAGTGGAACAATAGTTCAGCCTCACTTCCCTTACTGTGAGATGGGACAATAGTCCAGCCTCACTTCCCTTACTGTGAGATGGAACAATAGTCCCGCCTCACTTCCCTTACTGTGAGATGGAACAATAGTCCCGCCTCACTTCCCTTACTGTGAGATGGAACAATAGTCCCACCTCACTTCCCTTACTGTGAGATGGAACAATATTCCCGCCTCACTTCCCTTACTGTGAGATGGAACAATAGTCCCGCCTCACTTCCCTTACTGTGAGATGGAACAATAGTCCCGCCTCACTTCCCTTACTGTGAGATGGAACAATAGTCCCGCCTCACTTCCCTTACTGTGAAATGGAACAATAGTCCCGCCTCACTTCCCTTACTGTGAGATGGAACAATAGTCCCGCCTCGCTTACCTTACAGTGAAGTGGAACAATAGTCCCGCCTCACTTCCCTTACTGTGAGGTGGAACAATATTCTCGCTTCACTTCCCTTACAGTGAGGTGCAACAATAGTTCCGCCTCACTTCCTTTACTGTGAGATGGAACAATAGTCCCTCCTCACTTCCCTTACAGTGAGGTGGAACAACAGTTCCGCCTCACTTCCCTTACTGTGAGGTGGAACAATAGTCCTGCCTCGCTTACCTTACTGTGAAGTGGAACAATAGTTCAGCCTCACGTCCCTTACTGTGAGATGGAACAATAGTCCCTCCTCACTTCCCTTACATTGAGGTGGAACAATAGTTCCGCCTCACTTCCTTTACTGTGAGATGGAACAATAGTCCCACCTCACTTCCCTTACTGTGAGATGGAACAATAGTCCCGCCTCACTTCCCTTACTGTGAGATGGAACAATAGTCCCGCCTCACTTCCCTTACTGTGAGATGGAACAATAGTCCCGCCTCACTTCCTTTACTGTGAGATGGAACAATATTCCCGCCTCACTTCCCTTACTGTGAGATGGAACAATAGTCCCGCCTCACTTCCCTTACTGTGAGATGGAACAATAGTCCCGCCTCACTTCCCTTACTGTGAGATGGAACAATAGTCCCGCCTCACTTCCCTTACAGTGAGATGGAACAATAGTCCCGCCTCACTTCCCTTACAGTGAGATGGAACAATAGTCCCGCCTCACTTCCCTTACTGTGAGATGGAACAATAGTCCCGCCTCACTTCCCTTACAGTGAGATGGAACAATAGTCCCGCCTCACTTCCTTTACTGTGAGATGGAACAATAGTCCCGCCTCACTTCCCTTACTGTGAGATGGAACAATAGTCCCGCCTCACTTCCCTTACAGTGAGATGGAACAATAGTCCCGCCTCACTTCCTTACAGTGAGATGGAACAATAGTCCCGCCTCACTTCCCTTACAGTGAGATGGAACAATAGTCCCGCCTCACTTCCCTTACTGTGAGATGGAACAATAGTCCCGCCTCACTTCCCTTACAGTGAGATGGAACAATAGTCCCGCCTCACTTCCCTTACAGTGAGATGGAACAATAGTCCCGCCTCACTTCCCTTACTGTGAGATGGAACAATAGTCCCGCCTCACTTCCCTTACAGTGAGATGGAACAATAGTCCCGCCTCACTTCCCTTACTGTGAGATGGAACAATAGTCCCGCCTCAATGTCAATAAACATAATTCTGTCTTCATGGGTAGAGAATATGAGAGGTGATAGTGTAGGTAAGCAGGTGCTGCTACAGTCATGGTCCTCTAGGTATGTTACTGTAGTTATGCTGCTGTAAATATGCTACTGCTGTAATTAAGTTGTTGATGTAGTAGTCATAGTGAGTAACCACATCACGTAAACTTCATCAACATAACAAAAGCACTTGAACCAACTTACATTTACATCATGATTGGAAAGGCGGAACGACGCTGTGTAAATATTACTCTCTAAAACGTTAAATATTATCTTAACATTTTTAAAGGAAATATCTGTGGGGGCTTTATATGGCAACTTCCTTTATTTTGTCAAATATTTATTTTTCTGGTCTGCGAAGCATTTCCTAGCCGGACCTGGCGACGGTGTCGTCCTCCTACACCACGATCACTATGCTAATGTAGACCCTAGTCGCTGTTCTGGCGCCAGGCAGCGTGAGGGAGTGTGGCACCATCACTACTTATGTGTGAGGGTGTGTGGCACCATCACTACTTATGTGTGAGGGTGTGTGGCACCATCACTACTTATGTGTGAGGGTGTGTGGCACCATCACTACTTATGTGTGAGGGAGTCTGACACCACCACTGCTTATGTGTGAGGGAGTGTGGCACCATCATTACTTATGTGTGAGGGAGTGTGGCACCATCACTACTTATGTGTGTGATAGAGTGTGGCACCATCACTACTTATGTGTGAGAGAGTGTGGCACCATCACTACTTATGTGTGAGAGAGTGTGGCACCATCACTACTTATGTGTGAGGGAGTGTGGCACCACCACTACTTATGTGTGATGAAGTGTGGCACCATCACTACTTGTATAAGAGGAAGTTTGGCACCATCCCTACTTGTGTGTGGTTGAGTGTGGCACCATCACTACTTGTGTGTGTGGGAGTGTGGCACCATCACTACTTGTGTGTGATGGAGTGTGGCACCATCACTACTTGTGTGAAATGGAGTGTGGCACCATTACTACTTATGTGTGATGAAGTTTGGCACCATTACTACTTGTGTGTGAGGAGTATGGCACCATCACTACTTGTGTGTGAAGTGTGGCACCATCACTACTTGTGTGTGATGGAGTGTGTCACCATCACTACTTGTGTGTGATGGAGTGTGGCACCTTCACTAATTGTGTGTGATGGAGTGTGGCACCATCACTACTTGTGTGTGAGGGAGTGTGGCACCTTCACTAACTGTGTGTGATGGAGTGTGGCACCATCACTACTTGTGTGTGATGGAGTGTGGCACCATCACTACTTGTATGTGATGAAGTGTGGCGCCATCACTACTTGTATGTGAGGGAGTGTGGCACCATCACTACTTGTGTGATGGAGTGTGGCACCATCACTACTTGTGTGTGAGGGAGTGTGGGACCATCACTACTTGTGTGTGAGGGAGTATGGCACCATCACTACTTGTGTGTGAGGGAGTGTGGCACCATCACTACTTGTGTATGATGGAGTGTGGCACCATCACTATTTGTGTGATGGAGTGTGGCACCATCACTACTTGTGTGTGAGGGAGTGTGGCACCATCACTACTTGTGTGTGAGGGAGTATGGCACCATCACTACTTGTGTGTGAGGGAGTGTGGCACCATCACTACTTGTGTGTGATGGAGTGTGGCACCATCACTACTTGTGTGATGGAGTGTGGCACCATCACTACTTGTGTGTGAGAGAGTGTGGCACCATCACTACTTGTGTGTGAGGGAGTATGGCACCATCACTACTTGTGTGTGAGGGAGTGTGGCACCATCACTACTTGTGTGTGAGGGAGTATGGCACCATCACTACTTGTGTGTGAGGGAGTATGGCACCATCACTACTTGTGTGTGAGGGAGTGTGGCACCAACATTACTTATGGTGTGTTTGTACTCACCTATTTGTGGTGTGTGTGTGTTTGTGTGTGTGTGTATGTGTGTGTTTGTGTGCGTGCGTGCGTGTGTATGTGTGTGTTTGTGTGTGTGTGTGCGTGTGTGTTTACAGATTTCATTACTATATATAAACATCCTTCATATAGGATGGAATATGAGAGGGAAACATCGCCACCTTGTGTTCTCACAAGTTAACCATGTGTAACTATCAAACACAATAGAGTAGCCACACACCACAGGTGCATATATGAATTTTTCTTGAAAAAAAAAAAAAAAAGACTCATCAAGCTACTCGAAAATTTTGTCTTCCTCCTCTACACATTGTTTTTCTTCCTCATGGCGCTAAAGTTAACTCATGACACTGAACTTGACTTTTTTATTATTCTGTGTCATTGAAGACACTTAACTCACATAATGACTACAACAACATGCTCATTGGAGAAGCCTCGTATATATATTAAAAAAAATGGGACTGTATATTTCTTAAGGATTTAACCACACACTGAATTACTCCTTCATGATAAAGTTGATAAATTAGTCTCGAAGGAAAACGTAGAATAATGTTAGGAGAGAAAGAGATTATGAAAGTGAATCTTTTAAGAATGTAGTTAAAAGCCTTAGTAGATGTATAACCTTCACTATGATGATACCATGTTTACGGAGCAACTTACAATGTTTACAGAGTGACTGACATTGTAGTGGCCAGGCTTAGGCTTGGTTACAAGCACTCCTGGAAGTTTACCATAAGCACAGATGATGATCATACTAAATGCAAAGCATGTAAGTAGCCTCATGGTCACGCTCTTCACCACTGTGCTTGAATGTCCACTATTTAGAAATACACAGACAGTGTAATAGTCTATATAATATGTCAAGGTATCTTATTAAAGAAAATAACATAAAAGATATTAAAAGCAAACGTTCAAGATTTGCTTGCAATACATAAGACACATATATAAATTTAGCTGTTCTCTTGTTAACCCCTTTTGGGCCCAAATCTAGTTCCTAGGTCTTTTATGTATCCACGAGTTCTTGCGCCACCGTCCATACGATGGATAGGCGGTGCATAATAAACTAGCCGATACGGCAGCAAAACTAAATCACCAATTTCCAAACACCTCAACCCCTATCTTGGACTCTTACCATGTCTCTTCTTTATCATGTGTCTCCTTTATCATGTTTCTTCTATATTACCATGTTTCTTATTTACCGTCTTGCCTCTTTGTTACCATGCTTCTTTCTGGTCTCGTCTTACATACCCCTTCCCCGTCCTCCCCTCCTCCAGCACACAGATCACCGGCTCTTCAAGAAAGTTCAAGGTTAAAAAGGTTACCAGTATTGGATTGAGAGAGGGGAACGTTGGGAACAAGGAGGGGGCAATGGTGCAGGACTAGTGAGGGGAAGCGGGAGGGGATGGTAGACAGTGCGGTAGATGATAAAAGAGGGATCAAGGGAACGTGAGGGAAGAAGACGAAGGCAGACAAGGCAAGGCAGACGAAGCAGGAGGTAAAGGAGCATGAGTGAAAATAAGATGAAAAATAAGAGAGAGAGAGAGAGAGAGAGAGAGTTGGTAAAGATAGATAAGAGAAATCCTGATGATAATAAGGCAAGAAAATGCAGGATGAGGGTAACAGGGGGAAAACAAGAAAGAAGAGAAGGGGTAAATGAGAGGGGCAGAGGGAAGTGAGAAGGAGCTGAGAGAGAGAGGGGAGAGAAAGGAAAGAGAGAGGGGAGCGGAGAGATGAAGGAAGAGGGAAGGAAGAGTTGAGAGAGAGAAAGAAAGAGGGGGAGATGGGGGAAAGGCGAAGAGGAGAGATGGAAAAAAGAAAATGGGAAAGAGAGAGTAAGAGTGAAAATTAGATTTTAACTTGGGAAATTTATAAAGGATAATTATAGCAAGGAACGTATGTAAACACACGACCTTTGTTATGATTTCCGAGGGTCGTATTCATTACCCAAAACCCATAAAACCTGAACACTAACAGAATTGCACCTCCTTAGGCTTGAAAGACATATGGGCCAACCACTCCTGATTTTGGAGGTTACAGAGAGAACAGTTACGTGTTGCTCTAGGGCAGGTAGTGTACTTTAAGAGTCTCAGTAAAACACAACATAGAACAGGATGAGCGCAGCCAAAATAACATGGAGTTTTAGGTACAAGCCCTCAGAAAATATCACAGCATAACTCTTCGAAACATCAGACAAAAACTTGATCTTTGACGAAACCGAATATGAGGTATGAATTAAGATTATTGTCGGTGTCAGGCACTTATAAGTTTCAGTGAACGACTACAGAGGAGAACAAAGAACAAAACCCACTTCCCAAAATGAGTCGCAGTGAAGTCGCAGTTCAGGACAGAAAATATCTGCTCATTGCGGCCACAGAAAGCCACGAGCACCAGCCAAAGATAACTCTCCAGAGGCAACATAGAAGCTCTCCACCCGAGACCTTCAGAATACTTCAGTGTATAGCCAAATTTCTAGGTATCGAAGCACTTCTACCGTAAGCCACAAAGAAGTATCAGGGCGAAGACTTAGCAGTCTTATTCATCCCAGAAAGGCACAAGAACATGTATAAATGGAGGGACTACCTGTTATCTTTGCCCCATGGAAGGGAAAATACCGAAGGGAAGAATCTCGGCAGGCCATGACATGACCATTACATGACATGACAGAGAAATGAGAATGAGCTTGGCCTAGCGTGTTAAAAATAAAATATTTAAACAAATATTCAAGAATAACAATGTTCACAAGAACATACAGTTGAACACTTGTGCTGCACATTTAGAGTAAAGAAATACAACAGCAAATTAAACTTTATCCAGGATCCTATATGCTGAATTTTCTGGGTTTTTTTTTTCAAATATTCAATCCTTTTACTCCAATTACTGCTATTCATTATTTATTGCACTCCATTTTTATCGCTCTTTCGCCTTCTTCATCTAGTCCTACCAGAAGTCTGTCTGCTGCTGCACATGGCTCCTCACACAGACAGGTCCATGACCTACTCACCTACTGCATTAGGTCACTTCGATCCTGAGTTGTCGACCTCCCACCGCATACTACCCACCTGTAGGTAACACAAATGTTATATACAATAATTCATGAGCGTGTTAGCAACTTATAATGGCATGAGTGTATTGCAATCTAATAATATCTAATGTAATGAGGAAGGTCACATTATTTAATATAAACAGTTAGCAAGGTCACTCATGAGTGAGACAGAGTTTGTGATCACTCATCCAAATACTGTCCCTCTTGTCTCGTCTGGTCTCGTCATCTCGTCTACTCTTTTCCTGGTGTCACAACATGAACTTATCTGACCAGTGATACCCAGTAATGAAGAGGAAAGTTGCTCTTTTAAATAACAGGATGTTTGAGCCGTATCATAGACACGAGTTGGAGTGCTACAGCCACTGTGCTAGTTAGACTACAGTGTCACAGCTCTACTTCAGTGCTACAGCCACTGTGCTAGTTAGACTACAGTGTCACAGCTCTACTTCAGTGCTACAGCCACTGTGCTAGTTAGACTACAGTGTCACAGCTCTACTTCAGTGCTACAGCCACTGTGCAAGTTAGACTACAGTGTCACAGCTCTACTTCAGTGCTACAGCCACTGTGCTAGTTAGACTACAGTGTCACAGCTCTACTTCAGTGCTACAGCCACTGTGCTAGTTAGACTACAGTGTCACAGCTCTACTTCAGTGCTACAGCCACTGTGCTAGTTAGACTACAGTGTCACAGCTCTACTTCAGTGCTACAGCCACTGTGCTAGTTAGACTACAGTGTCACAGCTCTACTTCAGTGCTACAGCCACTGTGCTAGTTAGACTACAGTGTCACAGCTCTACTTCAGTGCTACAGCCACTGTGCTAGTTAGACTACAGTGTCACAGCTCTACTTCAGTGCTACAGCCACTGTGCTAGTTAGACTACAGTGTCACAGCTCTACTTCAGTGCTACAGCCACTGTGCTAGTTAGACTACAGTGTCACAGCTCTACTTCAGTGCTACAGCCACTGTGCTAGTTAGACTACAGTGTCACAGCTCTACTTCAGTGCTACAGCCACTGTGCTAGTTAGACTACAGTGTCACAGCTCTACTTCAGTGCTACAGCCACTGTGCTAGTTAGACTACAGTGTCACAGCTCTACTTCAGTGCTACAGCCACTGTGCTAGTTAGACTACAGTGTCACAGCTCTACTTCAGTGCTACAGCCACTGTGCTAGTTAGACTACAGTGTCACAGCTCTACTTCAGTGCTACAGCCACTGTGCTAGTTAGACTACAGTGTCACAGCTCTACTTCAGTGCTACAGCCACTGTGCTAGTTAGACTACAGTGTCACAGCTCTACTTCAGTGCTACAGCCACTGTGCTAGTTAGACTACAGTGTCACAGCTCTACTTCAGTGCTACAGCCACTGTGCTAGTTAGACTACAGTGTCACAGCTCTACTTCAGTGCTACAGCCACTGTGCTAGTTAGACTACAGTGTCACAGCTCTACTTCAGTGCTACAGCCACTGTGCTAGTTAGACTACAGTGTCACAGCTCTACTTCAGTGCTACAGCCACTGTGCTAGTTAGACTACAGTGTCACAGCTCTACTTCAGTGCTACAGCCACTGTGCTAGTTAGACTACAGTGTCACAGCTCTACTTCAGTGCTACAGCCACTGTGCTAGTTAGACTACAGTGTCACAGCTCTACTTCAGTGCTACAGCCACTGTGCTAGTTAGACTACAGTGTCACAGCTCTACTTCAGTGCTACAGCCACTGTGCTAGTTAGACTACAGTGTCACAGCTCTACTTCAGTGCTACAGCCACTGTGCTAGTTAGACTACAGTGTCACAGCTCTACTTCAGTGCTACAGCCACTGTGCTAGTTAGACTACAGTGTCACAGCTCTACTTCAGTGCTACAGCCACTGTGCTAGTTAGACTACAGTGTCACAGCTCTACTTCAGTGCTACAGCCACTGTGCTAGTTAGACTACAGTGTCACAGCTCTACTTCAGTGCTACAGCCACTGTGCTAGTTAGACTACAGTGTCACAGCTCTACTTCAGTGCTACAGCCACTGTGCTAGTTAGACTACAGTGTCACAGCTCTACGTCAGTGCTACAGCCACTGTGCTAGTTAGACTACAGTGTCACAGCTCTACTTCAGTGCTACAGCCACTGTGCTAGTTAGACTACAGTGTCACAGCTCTACTTCAGTGCTACAGCCACTGTGCAAGTTAGACTACAGTGTCACAGCTCTACTTCAGTGCTACAGCCACTGTGCTAGTTAGACTACAGTGTCACAGCTCTACTTCAGTGCTACAGCCACTGTGCTAGTTAGACTACAGTGTCACAGCTCTACTTCAGTGCTACAGCCACTGTGCTAGTTAGACTACAGTGTCACAGCTCTACTTCAGTGCTACAGCCACTGTGCTAGTTAGACTACAGTGTCACAGCTCAACTTCAGTGCTACAGCCACTGTGCTAGTTAGACTACAGTGTCACAGCTCTACTTCAGTGCTACAGCCACTGTGCTAGTTAGACTACAGTGTCACAGCTCTACTACAGTGCTACAGCCACTGTGTTATAATGCTATAGTTACAGTATCACAGCTCTACTACAGTGCTACAGCCCCTGTGTTATAATGCTATAGATAGACTACAGTGTCACAGCTCTACTACAGTGCTACAGCCAATGTGTTATAATGTTATAGTTAGACTACAGTGTCACAGCTCTACTACAGTGCTACAGCCACTGTGTTATAATGTTATAGTTAGACTACAGTGTCACAGCTCTACTACAGTGCTACAGCCACTGTGTTATAATGCTATAGTTACAGTATCACAGCTCTACTACAGTGTTACAGCCCCTGAGCTGTAGTTAGATTATTGTCACAGCTCTGTCACAGTGCCACAAGTTTACTGCAGTGTTTCTCCTCGTCACCAACAGGTGCTTGAGGTGAGAGAGGACTTGGCTACGCCCAAAGGTAAACACTTTTTTTGTTTAGTAAATGTGGATACATTAGCAGTGTGTTGCTACCCTGTTCTATATGACAGCTACACAGTGTGAACAAAAGCTAGCTATGTTTATAGTCATATTCCATCACACAGGATTGGTCACATATTATATAGAAATCTGTCAAACTGAGTTAGGAAACTTGAGTAGAGCGACAAGGATATCGTCAGTTATGGGAGTTTCAAATGCTTCCTTCCAGCAGAACAGGAGTTACTAGTACTTGAGAATTACTATCTCTCGGGATGGCTTATTCAGGTGAAATGGATTTTTTTTTTTAATATCACCATCATCCTAGAACAAGGGGCAACATAAATTATATATAGGGGGCAGAAATTAGAGTGGGGGTAGCGGGAGGGATTAAAATGTGTTTGACAATGACATGATGGTGAGAAGTGGTGATGATCATGGTGACTTGGGAGGTCATCGTGGGAAGGAGGGCAGGATGGCAGGTTGTCTGAAATTGATCCACAAAGACCAAATTCCCCGCCGTCTGGAATCATATTCTTTCATGTCTTGTTCTGCCCCTTAGTCTCTCTTCCGACCCTCCCTCCTCTGTCTCCCTCCCTCCCTCCTTTCTCTTCCCTGCCCTCCTACATCTCCCCTCCCTCCTGCCTATCCCCCCTTCCCTCCTACACACACGGTAATGACCAAAACTCATGAATATTCAAAGAAATATTGCTAGTATGAGAAGCTAGATTAGCTGGATTATAACTCACATAGGTACAGTAACCTACTCCTTCTCATCCTCCGCCTCTTCCTCCTCCTCCTCTTCTTTCTCCTCCACCTCTTCCTCCACCTCCTTCTCCTCCTCCTCCTTATCTTATGCTTCTTAGTATTCTGAAAAACTCATTCATGTTTTCAAAATCTAAACATATACATGTTAAAGACACGATCACCAAAATGCCTGTTTGACTGTACAACAAAAACGGAAATATTTCATTACGTTAATTGGGTCCCAGTGTGATAGCTGTCTCCGTGATCTGCATGTGGGTAATGGGGCTTCAGATTGCATGAAAATTACAGGGATCACACTGGCTACGTGCACGACCATAAATGATCAATACACTGAGGGAGACTGTACTTTCAAGAGAAGGGACCGGGCTCTAGGCTACTTTGGCGTTGGTGATCAATATACGAAATAAAGTTCGTATTTTCCAGGAATGCTAAATGTGGTCAAAACTAATTCAGCTTTGGGTTCGCTAGTGTGTCAGAGAATACCTGTGACTACTTAGGCTTATATATCGTTGCATCAAGAAGGGTCTTCCTAATTTAAGGAGACAAGGGGTTGGGCTTTTACTTTATAGATTAGTTATTGGTTGATGAACTATATGTCTCATAATTACCTGTCGATTGACAAAGTCTACAAAACTTTAATGACTAGTAATATGAAGTATTTAGTGCTGATGGCATTTTCCTTCTTAATTTTCGAGTATTTCCGCCTTGTGCCTGTAGTGATATTTTGAATTTGTTCTTCATTTAGTCTTTTAACTTCATTTTTAGAGAGCAGAATTGGTTTAGACTATTACAAAATAGGGAGACCCTTTAGATTTATAATTATTATTATTATTATAATCATGGGGGAGCGCTAAACCCGGAGGGTAAGATGGAAGGTATTCAGGCTCAATTCAGGGAACTGGAGCACAGATCCAATTCCCCCAGATCAAGAGCCCCTCACCAGCGTCAAGGTACCTCCATAACTCTCATTTAAACACTCATAATCTTAATTCCTCCTGAGGTAAATAATCTTGTTCCTAAACACTATGATGGTTTGCAAAAGGCACACACTTTTGATGATCTTCCCATGGTCACTTATATTTGATCTCTTTTATCTCCTAGACATTAAAGAGATAACGTTTGTGTTGTGATGCGCCTTCCCCATTCCACAAACTCATCTCTAGTTTTCTTCAGTCGTTAACTTCTCATACGTGAAAACAAAATTATTATTCGACAAAAGTGAAGACGTGTAAAATAACACTTTCGTAATGTCACTTGATAAATGTGACAAACCGAAATGGTCTTCGAATAGATCCTGGTGGCATTTTTTCTTGACTCATTGTTTCTATCGCATTTCAGTCTCCATCGAGATGATCTGATTCCTTGAGTGCCACCAATGAAAGATCTCACGTAAGTTTAAGTCATTATTTTCTTGGAAACTGAGTACTATTTCATTCAAAGAAGTTTGTTGTTAAAGGTGTCCTTAAGGTCACTTGTCGTCCACAAAAAACATTTACTGTCTTCTTTGTCAGCGAGGTAAATATTTTTGGTCAAGGTCATGGATGACGCCTCCTGAGGTTTTCCAAAGATGTTTTAGCATCTTGTTCTTCTTTCAGTAATTCTCAGCAAGATAATAATTATGCTGGTACCTTGGTACCTCTCAGTAGCGTAATGACAGCTGATACTGTCTATTCAATGCTCTAACAGTTAGTGCTATGTATCTTCTCACTGCCCTAACAACAGATAGTGCTATGTATCTTCTCACTGCCCTAACAACAGATAGTGCTATGTATCTTCTCACTGCCCTAACAACAGATAGTGCTATGTATCTTCTCACTGCCTAACAACAGATAGTGCTATGTATCTGTCTTGTATCTTAAAAG